>PVJH01016439.1:0-50598 GCA_004026705.1 Nesogale talazaci
TCTTCATATGTTTGTTGGCTCCCTGGATGTCTTCTTGGGGGAACAATATGTTTGTGTCCTCTTCCCATTTTCAGATCCGATTTCCCATTTTGAGGTGCTTCCATTTTTCCAGGTTTTGGAGATCAGACCCTTGTCTGGTGTGCAGTTGCCAACATTCCCCCACCCATGGGCTTTTTATTCCAATATCTGGGTGGAGTCATTTGATGCCTATAGACAAGTGTTCTCCGTCTGAACTTTCCCACTGGGTTCTTCTGTCTTCTTTTTAGGACAGTGGTTCTCAACCTTCCTAATGCTATGACCCTTTAATACAGTTTCTCATTTTGAAATGACCCCCTAACCATAAAAGTATTTTTCTCGCTACTGCATAACTGTAATTTTGCTACTGTTATGAATCAGGTAACCCCTATGAAAGGGTCTCCAAAGGGGTTGTGATTCGCAGGTTGAGAGTCACTGCTTTAGGAGTGCCAGCCTCCATTCTGTCTTCTACTGTGCGTGACTGCTCACCCTCCAGTGTGTTCTTCCTGTGGAATGGATGCAGCGCTTTCCTCATGTTCTCCATCCTCACCCAGAGAGGGGTGTGCACAGGACTCATTTTCAAATGGCAGATCAGGGACACGGGTCAGGGTGTATGTTCATGGTACAGTTGAGTTTGGAGTGATCCTAGGTCTCCAACAATGCCTGTTTTGTGAATGTGACAAAGGACAAATGCTCTGTGCTCCCTGCAGGGCTCTCGGCTCTGCCCCAACACAACTCTCTGCCTGTCTCCCTTCTGGTCTGAGCTCTGCAGGAAGCTCTCCTGTCCCACCACAAGCGCCTGCTCCCTGAGCCTGAGTGTGGGGAACTGGGGCTCAGCGTGCAGAGTGCCAATTGGTTCACTGGTGCCCCGCCTGCCTGAGCTCCTGCCTGTGTGTGAGCACACCACAGCACTGTTGCAGGTTGCTGAGACGTGACTGCTGCCAATGTGACCAGCCATGGCTCCATGCCTGCAGTTCTTGTGGCCTCTTCTCCTTGTTTGCTGGACCCTCCCTGCAGGTCAGTGTTGGAAGCCAGGGTAGAACCTTGGGGTAGACACCTGCTAGGTGTCCAGATCCCTGTAACCAAGAGGGGAGGGTGGAAGAAGAGGATCATAGCAAAACAGAGGGTCACCTGATTTATTTGTGGCTTTGCTAACTTTCCCTTCCAGTAAAGTAATTGGTGTCCCAGTATGGTGACGATGAGTGGGGGGGTTGAGATAGAGACTGGGGTCTGAATTACAAGAGAGGCTTAGTTCCTAAGTCCTCCCTTCATAGGACTGGACTCCCTCGATATCTTTTATCCTCATGTCTGCTCTGTATTTTTGCCTAGACGACACGGCTGGCAAGAGGTCCCTGACCCTCCTGGGAGGCGGAAACCACTGTGAGGGCGTGGTGGGAGTCCATTCTGGCAGGGAGCATGGGCCTGTGTGTGGTGATCGATGGGGTCTGGTGGAGGCGTCTGTAGCCTGCAGACAGCTGGGTTGTGGCAAGGTGTTCTCAGCCTCCACCTATGTGCTGAGACCTTCAGAAATGGACCCACCTTGGATGCTGGGTATCCACTGCTGGGGCAATGAGTCCTTGATCTTCGAGTGTGACCTGGGGGCTTGGGGGCCCCTGCAGGATTGCAGGTGCCAGTGTGTAGCGGTGATGAGTTGCTCAGGTAGGTGTGTGTGTTTGGTGGGGGCAGGTAGGGGGTTTTGCCCTCTGCAGGCCAGGTTAGACTCTTTGACCAGGCTCTCAGAAGTCGGGAGTCTGGGTCAGGGTTCTACCAGGCCCATGGGAGCTGGTAGCCCCAGCCCCAGAGTTCTCAGCTGTGCTGCGCTGGGGCTGTCTGGCTGTCTGCCCCTGTTCTTTTTCCACGCCTATCTCACTTCCTTCTTCCGTGGTCTCCAGGCTTCTGCCTCTAGTCCCCAAGTGGTCTTTTTCTGTATTTCCCTCCACCAACAGGGTGTGTCCCAGGGTCCCTAGCACATCTCCATGTCCTCAAACCCCACTGCATGGCCTAAAGTCTGGCAAAGACCTGACTTGACCTGATGGTGGGTTGGCACAAGGCCATGAAGGAGCAATCCTAGAAAGAGGGTCTGCAGCCACCGAAAGCAAGAGTCACACCCTTTCCTCAGGCCGGAGTCCTGGAGTGCCCAATGTTTGCCCTGAAGATGTGTCACAGAAGGACCGACTGTCCCTCTGTGCCTGCAGGTGGTATCCAGCGTGAAATCAGTCTGGGGGGCGGAGGCAGCCCCTGTGCTGGGGTCCCCCAGATGTGGAGCTCGGACCTCACGGTGCTGAGGTGTGACCTGCACAGGGTGGAGGCTGGTGTGGTGTGCAAGGAACTGGGGTGTGGTCCAGCTCTACAGTGGTCCAGAGTCTACCAGCTCCAGGAGAATCACAGCCACAAGGTTATGACCTGCCAGGGGACAGAGTCCACCATTCTCAATTGCAATCTCAACTTGAACTTCCTGGGCCAGTGCCATCTCTCTGCATACACAGATGTCGTGTGTTCCGGTAAGAATGCCAACTGGGATTCTGTAGGGCTCTTTCTCTCAGTAGGGAACCAGTGGCTGGTCAGTGCCACTTATCATAACTTTGTCCTAGGACCAAGGATGACCCTTCTTCTAGGAAAGGGCGATGGGTGATTATTTGACTGGTTCTCCAAGTCCAGCAACCCTGTGTCACATTGCCTGGGTGGGCTCTCTGCCATGGGGGTTACTCATAGGGATCTGGAAGTGGGGCCCAGCAAGAAGGGGGATATTTAGAGGAAGGTAAAGTCTCCTTGGTGTGTGGGGCTGTCACTCAGGATGTCTTCATCTGACCCTGCACCAGGGGTTTGGAAGGCCTCCTTCTCTAAGGGGAATCTGTCTTAGGATGTGTTTCTGGACCCCCTACATCCTCTGCCTTTGAAGGTGCACGGGCAGGGAGGTCACCCCACTGAGAAATCTCCACAGATCTCGCCTTAGTTCTTGGGGTTTCTGGAGCCCTTTGTCTCTTAGGTGTCGCTCATAGCAGTGTCTGTTCTCAGAGCACACGGAGGCCCGGCTAGTGGATGGAGAGCACCCCTGTGCTGGCCGCCTGGAGGTGCAGCGAGGGCTGACCTGGGGCACAGTCTGTGACGACGACTTGGACCTGCCCATGGCCCACGTCATCTGCAGGGAGTTGCAGTGTGGCTCAGCTGTCTCCATACTCCGGGGTGCACACTTCGGGAATGGCACCGGGCCTGTGTGGACTGAGGTCTTCCACTGTGTGGGCAATGAATCCCTGCTGTTCCATTGCCCTCGGGGGGCTGGTCGACTGGAACCCTGTGACCACAGTCATGATGCTGGGCTCAGATGCTCAAGAGAAAGTAAGTCCTCAGGATCCCATATCCCCAGGGCAGGGAGTGAGCCGGTCAGGGTGGAGTGGGTGCTCACGTGGTACTGTGAGGTAGATTCTTTTCTGTTCTATATGGGTGTGGATAGCTCAGGGTCATGTCTCTTCCAATCACTGTCATCCTGGACCAGGTTTGGGACATGAATCAGGTGTAGACACTCCCTCAGGCACATCTGACTCATGGGTGCAACCTACCCTCCCCATTCCTTTTTCTGTCTTCCTGGACTGGCCCTTATTCCCTGGCACGGAGCCAAGATGGGAGCATTAGGCCTGTCTCTTGCAGTTGTACGATTCAGCCACATTTAGTGCATACACAGTGCTCTGCAACCTCTACTTTGTTCTCATTCCAGAACACATTCTCCATCATCCCCCAAATGCTCTGTCCCCACCAGCAGGACTCTCCATTTCCCTTGTTCTCCCCTCTCTCCTCAATATGATTCTCTTTCCAGCTACTGCCTCTTTAGATTCACCTGCTTTCAACATGGCACCCACCAGGAATGCTGTAAATGGGCCCTTTGTGTCTGGCTTCTTTTACTGAGCACAGTCATTTCAGGCTCCTCCTTGTCAGAGCATGTGCCAGAGTGTCACCCTGCTGTGCGGTTTCCCTACGTCTGTTTATCCGCTTAGCACTCAGGAGGCCTCTGGGTTGTTTCCCCCATTGACTGCTATCCATCCTACATCAATTAACGTTATGTGAGCATGTTTTTATTTCTCTTCTCTTCCTGTGGTGGTATTGCTGGATCACCTGGTGATTCTGTGCTTGACTTTGGAGAAGCATGAAACTACTTTCCACTGTGGCGGCACCATTTTATATATTCACTAGCAATGCATGTGAAAAATCCAAACCCGCCACCATCATTGGGACCCTGTAGGCAGGGTAGAACTGTCTCTGTGAGCTGTTGGGACTGTGACTCCTAGAGGGAGTAGACAACCCTGTCTTTCCCTGCAGAGTGGTTGTTGGTTTCAAACCACTGACCTTGCAGTTAACAGTCCAACTGGAGCCCCCTCCACCACCAGGGCTCCCCAGCAATGCATGAGGGAGACCTCCAATCTCTAGAGAGTCTTGCTAACCCTCTTCTCTGTTAAAACGACAGCTATAAAAGACCATCTCTCGCTTTTGTTCTGGTTTAGCCCCCACGTTGCCGACGGCATTGAACACACTGTGTGCTTGCTGACTGTTTGCATGCTTTTGTCCATTTTGGCCTGAGTTGTTTGTCTCTTGTTTAATGGTCAGAGTTCTTCATATTTTCAGGATACTAGATCCTCATCAGATAGATAATTGGCAAATAGTTCCTGTTCTGTGGGTTTTCATTTCACTTTTTTTGATGGTGTTTCTTGACCTGGGCTGGTTCACCCCTCTTTAGGCAACCCGGTGGTCCCCCGCTCCCGGGAGGTCACCATATTGATGCCGAGCTTAGTGCAGACACCCGACTGGCATAGCGCACTGCAGCCCAGAACTCCTGGACTCAAGTGATCCTCCAGCCTCAGCCTCCCGAGTAGCTGGGATTACAGGTGCGCGCCACCATGCCCAGCTTTGATGGTGTTTCTTGAGACACAAAATTTCACACTTAAATTCTATGGATCTACTTCCTCTACTTTAATAGTTTTATAATATCATTATGTGTAAGAGACTATTGTCCAACCTAAAGACATAGATATTTAGCTCTCCATTTTCTTTGAAGTGCTATATATAATTATAGCTATTTCACCGAGACTTTTGAGTTTGTTTTTGTGTATGGTGTGAGGGAAGGGTTCATCTTTATTGTTTTACATGTAACAGCCAGTTGTTTCATCACCACTTGTTGGAGAGACTATTCTTTGTCCATATAGTAGTCTTGACACCCTTGTAAAAAACTAGTCATGTCTATGCTAGTGACACACAGTTTTGCTAGCTGTAGCTTTGTAGCATATTTTGAAATATGGAAAATGTGCAACATCCAATTATGTTTAAGATAGTTTGGGGTTTTCAGGGACTCTTTCAAATTAATGTGAATTTGGTGATTTTCTTTCCAGAACCAAAGAGCAATGGGTTTTTATATGGACTTCTTAGGAAAACTTGTGTACCATTATATCTTTCAGTATATGGACATAGGATGCTACTACATGTATCTAAGTTTTCTTTATTCTTTCTCATGCTATATTAAATGGAGGTTATTTTAATTTGCTTATCAAATTCATCCCTAGTGTGTGCTGATTTTGTAACCTGCAACTCTGCATGATTTATTTATTAACTTTTTAGTATTTGTCGATGGATGTTCTATATGTAGCTGTTGCTTCTGGTTGGTTTAAGCTTCTGTTCAAGTCCTCTGTTTCCTTACTGGTCTGCCTAGTTGTATCCATTATTGAAAGTAAGCTATTGATGTCTATAGCTATTATTCCCTGTCCTATAAAGGCACAGCCTTTAATTATATAGAATTTAGCTAGGCACATTTTTCACATTAGAAGAAGGCATATACTGTAACTTTTTGAAGATCTGAGATTAGCTACATTTCAGTTGAGGAATGATACAACTTTGGTGTGACTTTTGGGAAATAAGGTCGTAATTCTGGAAGGATATTATTCTTTCTTTATAATTGGCCTCCAGCTATTATTGTTGAATTGTTTATTTCTCCCTCCAATTTTGTCAGCTTTTGCTTTTGGGTTTTGGAGCTGTGCTGTTTCACACACACACACACACACACACACACACACACACACACACACCCCTTTAGTGATATTCCTTATGTTAACAATTTTTGACTTAAAGTTTATTTTGTCTGATATCAGTCATCAGCCTAACTCTTTTAGTTACCATTTTCATGGGTATCTTTTTCCATTCTTCCACTTTCAATGGATTCATGTCTTATGACCTAAAGTGACCTCGTTCAGTTAGTGCTCTGGACGAATGGACCACAAGAACATCAGTCTCCTTGAGTCTTACCAGAAGAATTAAGTGGTGCCTGGCTGCCAACTACTCTGAAAGGAATCACCCTGGCTTAGAAGGTCCTGGATAGAGTGGGGGGAAAATGTAAAACAAACTAAAAATCATACAAGACCAGCTTACCGATATGCCAGAGACTAGTGGAACTCCCAAGACTGTGCTTTCATTCATCCTTCAGATCTGTACATAAATTCACTCCTTTGCCTCCCTTTTCAGCCAATCGACCACAAACCAACAAACTCACTGTTGTCTGGTTGATTCTGACTCAAAGTGGTCCCACTGAAACAGACATGTAGAAGGACAGAGTGCAACTATCCCTCGGGGTTTATGAGACAAAATCTTTAGGAAGCAGAAAGTCCCATCTCTTTTTCATGGAGCCAGTGGTGGGTTTGAACTGTGGGTCATGCAGCTAACAGTACAGTACATAACTCACTAAACCTTGAGGATTCCTTTAAAAAGAGAGGGGGGAGATAATAACCTCTTAGAATAATTAACTATTCGAGAGCAAAAGAGGCAATATTTACCTAAGAACAAGGTTCAGAAGGACTAGGAAAGGAAGAGAAAAGAAAATGGGAAACAGAGAGGGGAGGTGATGTTACACAGTGTGGATTGCAATAAATGGCATGAGACAAGATGTGTATGACTTATTGAATAGAACCCTGATCAACCCTGCAAATTCCCACCCAATGCACAATAAAACTTTTTTTTAAAAAAGAAAGGGAGCTTATTGTAGACAACATCTAATTGGTCATTAAAAATAAATTCTGTCATGGGTATTAAAAAACTCTGCTTGGTATAATCAAGGGCACTGCATCATACACGTAGATGCTGTGGAATTGAAAAGCATTCTGTTGTGCATATTTTGTCACAATTAGAAAAAATTACATGAATAACAATGAGTCCAAGGAAGAAGAAAATGTTCTAGACTCAATTGTGGCAATAACTGTATAATTCTTCTTAGTAGGATTGAATTATTGATCATGACATGTGGATGAAGTGCTAAAAATTGTCTAAAGAACTCTACATGTATGCTACTCCATTTTCCTGCATATGCCGAGATTGTCACTCATCACAATATGTGATTCTTCACATCGCTGAAAACTAGTGTTTTATAGAGTTGACTTTTAAAATAATGTATCAAAAAGAGAAAATAAAACGACAATTACAATAGTGGATTTTCTATTTGCTATTCAGCTACCTGCACCATTGTTTGTTCTTCTGCATGTTTGCCTTTGAGTCGTTCCTGTGTGCTTGCATTTCAACCTGAGAGCGCTGTGTAGCATTTCTCCTAAGATTGTTCTATTGGTGTCAAAGTTATCACTTTTTATTTATCTAATAATGGCTTAATTTCTCCCTCATCTTTGAAGGATGATTTTTCTAGATATAGAATTTTTTGGGTGGCAATGTCCCCACTCCCCTTCAGTACTCTACATGTATTACCACTGCCTATAGTTTCCATAGAGTTGATTCGAAATTGGCTGTTAAGCTTGTTGAAGAGTATATGACCATGATGATTGGCTTTTCTGTTGTCTAAATTTCCTCATAGTCTCTGTCTTTTCCTCATGATCCCATCACGTCTTGGTGCAGTTCTTTGAGTGAATAGCTTTTGTAAACCAGTTTTTAAAGACTGGTTGTGTGTGGTCACTGATCTCTGCTCTCTTAGTTTAGTGGTTAGCTGGAATGAAACCAGGGTAGGCTAGATAAGGAGAAACTGAACACCCTTCTTTTCAGCCTGGGCATTTGACTGTTTCGGGAAACATCTTCAAAGTGTCCATAGCCCAGTCACTACTCTGCTGTAGCCTTCCCCAGCTATCTTTTCTCGGATTTTTTTCCCCCAGCGGCCCTCATTTGGAGAAGGCTGATTCTGATCGATTTCCCTGTGCAGTTGTTGCAGGCGGAGGTTTGTAGTTCCACGATGCTTCATGGAACTCTGAGTGCCTCATGACTCATCTTTGGACTTGCTGTGTGTATCAGGGTTCCGGCTGGCGAATGGCAGCAACAGCTGCACAGGACGAGTGGAGCTCCAGGTGCAGGGCGTCTGGGCGCCTCTCTGCGCCACCCACTGGGACTTAGCGGATGCCAGCGTGCTCTGCTCTCAGCTCAACTGTGGCAATGTCGTGGCCACACACACAGGCGGCTACTTCGGTGGAGGGGAAGGCCCCATCTGGCAGGATGCGTTTCACTGTGTGGGCACAGAGCCCCATCTCTGGAGTTGTCCCACGAGCACTTTCGGAGCACCCCCCTGTGCTCTGGGAAACGCGGCAACTGTTGTCTGCTCAGGTAGGTGCAGGGGAAGGCATGCAGTCATCTGACCGGCCGAGGGGCCGAGGGGGAGGCTCAGGGGCAGGTTCTAGGGGAGGACAAGGTCCTCGAGGCAGCACAGTTAGTAAGTCACAAGTGAACGGAAAGATTCTTTTCAGGGACGGGGAGATCAGTGTGTCAGTGATGTGGCCTAGGGGGAGGAAGGGCAGAGGAAGATGCTGGAGCATCTGAGCGGCCGCCTCCTCCCCGCTCCTCCTCCGTGTCCAGGTCTCTCTAATGCTCTGAGGCTGAGGGACGGCCAGAGCCGCTGTGACGGGCGCCTGGAAATGTCGCGGGATGGACTCTGGGGCCGCGTGCTGGACGGCTCCTGGGACCTACAGGGTGCCCGCGTCGCGTGCCAGCAGCTCCAGTGCGGCGTGGCCGAGCGCATCTACACGAGTTCGGTGGTGGGCGGCGGGGCCAGGCTGGTGGCGGTGAGCCACGTGCGCTGTCTGGGCACGGAGACCCGCCTGGCCCGATGCAACCTGTCTGCGCCTGCTTCGGCGAGGATGCCGGTGGGAAGCTCCGGCGACGCCGGCATCGTCTGCTCTGGTGAGTAGGGCCAGTCCGCTCCTGCCTGCCACGCAAGGCGGCCGCCACCTGACTCAGCCTTTCCGCAGGTAGTTTCGGGGTGCGTCTGGCGGACGGGCCTGGACGCTGCGCGGGCCGCGTGGAGGTGTTCCGCGGCGGCGTCTGGGGCACCGTGTGTGACGACCGCTGGGACCTGCGCGATGCTCACGTGGTCTGCAGACAGCTGGGCTGCGGCCAAGCCCTCCAGGCCCTGGGCTCTGCCCACTTCGGGCCTGGGACCGGGCGCATTTGGCTGGATGAGCTGGGCTGCGCGGGCGTGGAGGAGGCGCTGTCGCATTGTCCGTCCGGAGGTTGGGGTCTGCACGACTGCAAACACAAGGAGGACGCTAGTGCCATCTGCTCCGGTGCGTGTCCCCGTGCCCCTCTCTCCCAGCCACCCTCACTTCAAACCTCGGTGCGAGCCTTGCTGACCCCTCTCTGCCCGTAGGTTTCACAGATCTGCGGCTGCAGAACCACAGCGGGCCGTGTGCTGGGCGCCTGGAAGTCTTCTACAATGGAACCTGGGGGGGCGTATGCCAGACCCTGAACGCGGCTTCTTTGCGCCTCCTGTGCGCACAGCTGGGCTGCAGGCCCCACGGGCAGCTCATGACCAGGACAGGGAGTGGGCGCTCCCAGGGACCCCTGTGGGTGGCCTCGGTGCAGTGCCGAGAACGGCATGATGCGTCCCTGTGGCAGTGCCCGTCGGCCCGCTGGGACACACATTCCTGCTCCAGCACAGAGGAAGCCTGGGTGATGTGTGTGGGTGAGTGGGCTGTATGGTGTGTGTGTGGGGGGGGAGGCCTAGGGGAGCTGGGGCAACTGGCGTCTCTGTTGCTGAGATCAGCAGGCAGCTGGTTTTTTGGGGGCGGCATCTTTATGGAATGCAATGGACACAGGTGCTGAGCTGAACAGTCCCCAGGTCTCTAGGCAACACAAGATCATTGAGTGCAAAGGCGCCTCTGAGGTCATCCTTTAGGGACTTGTCCCCCAGTCACCAGAGACCGTTTGGGGGTCTCTAGGCCTCCCACAGCAGGATGTGTGTGTGTGTGTGTGTGTGTGTATGGTGTGCAGTGTGTGTCTCTCTTTGTGTATGGTGTGTGCTTGTGTGTGGTTATGGGAGCATCTCTTGACTGACCCTAGCCTACTCTTTGCCCTCTAAAAAACCACGACAAACTCGCTGCCTTTGGGTGATCCTGTAGGACAGGGCAGAATTGTTCCTGTGGGTTTCCCAGAGAGTAACTCTTGAGGGGACTAGAGAGCCTCACCTTGCTCCTTGGACTGGCTGGTGTTTTGAAACTGCTGGTCTGGGATGAGCAGCCCAACGAAACTCCTCCTGAGGGATGCTTGTGCCATGCTAGGTAGGAAGGGAAGAGGCATAGAGATACAGATGAATACTTGGGCAGTTTTAGGTCACCTTGCAGATGCACACCCAGGCCCATTTCCTCCACAGGGCCAGTAGCAGCAGGAGCAGCTGTGCAGATCCCTGGGGAGACCCCCAACTGCTCAGCCACACAGTCTTGTGCAGGTGTGTGTTCTGTCCCCCTCCGCCCTGCATACACCTGTCCTGCTATCTCCTGAGTCAGCCCCTGTGTTCCCAGAGGACGGATGGGTGCGTGTGCGTGGGAGCAAGGACCGCTGCTCAGGCCGAGTGGAACTCTGGTATGCTGGCACCTGGGGCACCGTGTGTGACGACGCCTGGGACTTGGCAGATGCAGATGTGGTGTGCCGCCAGCTGGGCTGTGGCCGGGCAGTGAGTGCCCCCAGGGGGGCAGCCTTCGGAGCTGGCTCAGGGCCAGTGTGGATGGATGAGGTTGGCTGCAGAGGCGATGAGGGGTCCCTATGGGACTGCCACTCAGTGCTCTGGGACCACGGAGACTGCTCGCACAAAGAGGATGCAGGAGTACAGTGCCTGAGTGAGTAGAGCACTGGAGCAGCTGGGAATGGCCTTCTGGACCAGAGCTGGGGTGGCTGGATCAGCGCAGGGGTGGCTGTTGGATCCTTGTCTGGGTCTTGTTCTTACAGTGGCTCTGTGAGCCCAGTCTGAGAGGCACAGCAGGGGAGGCGGGGCAGGAGAACCCCAGCGCTGCCTCCTTCTTACTGGCTCCCCTGGTTCTCTCATTTCTCCCTGAAGGTGAGACGCAAACCACAGTGTTGGCACTCGGCTCAGGTAGGCGCTCTCATTCTCTGGCCCCAGCTCGGGCTCCCCTGCCTCAGCTACATCTGGGCACCTAGGGGCTTCCAGAGGCAAAGTGGCAGCCTGGTCTCTTTGCAGACATGCAGGATGAGTACAGTGTGCTGGGGGTGATTGATGGCCATGCTTCCTTCTCTGATTAAACCCTCACTGGGTTCAGAATTAGGGGACAGGGGCATCAACTCAACCACCAGTGCACCAGTGCTTCCTTGGTGATATAGCCCACTGGCCTGAGATACTGGATCCTCTTGGGCACTGTGGGGTGTTCTCTAAAGCACAGCCAAGCTTGGTGGCGACAATGAGGGCCATTCACCTGAGCCTTCACTTGGACTCTCTATCTGGACTGTCCCACTTGGGCCTGTCCAATTGTATCCTCCCACGGGGGTCCCACCACCTGGATCCACCTGCTGCACTCAACTCCCTGGTCAACCACCTGGTGCTCCCCCTTGTGCCTCCGCCAAAACTCCCACTCCTGGTTCACCCTGAGCCATCCCTCTGGGTGATGGCACCAGTGTTCTCTCACCTGGCTGCCCACTTGGAGCCTCCATTCTGGTGCCTTCAGGACGGTGACCTTAGCACTGTCTCGTTGCAGATGAACAGCAGGGAGTGCTGGTCAAGAACCATCTCTACTCCAGGTGCCCCTCCTCTTTTTCAGAGAGACCTGGGTCATTGAGGCCAAGTCAGAATGCACAGCCCCGCCCTGTCCCTCACAGGTCCTCCTTCAGTCCCTCCAGCCTCTTCCCAGGTGAAAAACCTACCCTGGTCTCTCTGCATCACCATGGGCATCCTCCTGGGCATTGTCTCCCTGGTCCTGGGGACTCAGTGGTGCCGAAGCCGAGGAGCCTGCAGGGGTAGGTGGGCTGAAGCCGACTCACAGAGCCTGAGAAGGGGAGGTAAGGGATGGGAGTGAGGCCACATGTGCCTGGAAACACCAGTGCCCAGGGTCTGGGTGTCACTGCCCTGAACCCAGGAGGTCTCCCACCCAGGGTCCCTGCTCCGTGACCTCCATGGACCCAGCAGGTGTCAGGGGAGATGAGCCAGGATGGGGAGGGAGTGTTTTCTAGAAGGGACTGGTGTGACTCTGCAGGTTCCAGAATGACTGAGGCGCTCCCCTCAGAGGGCTTCTACGAAGACCTTGGTGCCATCTCCCTGGAGGACCAAGACTCAGAGCTCAGGAGCCTTGGGGCGCGGGTGCTGGAGGAGGAGTACGATGACGCAGAGGACGAGGAGGAGTATGACGATGCGGAGGAGCCGGCAGACAGCAGCACAGTGGAGGAGCTGGAGGCCGTGGAGGGGCCTCTGAGCCGCGCGGGTGTGCACCTCTCTGCCCTGGGCGCGCTGGTGCTCTTTCTGCTCTACTGCGCCTACGCGGAGCCCCCTGGGCCAGGCAGAGCCTACATCTGAACCCTTGAGCGCCACCCTGGTGTGTCCTCCCTCCGCCGCCCCAACCTGGCTTCTTGGTGCTCTCTCCCTGCTTGGAGGCACCTGTAGCTCAGGCTGGCTGTAAGGGTTCTCTTCGGGTCCTCTCTGTGGCTGCCAGTGGACCCAGCCTGTCCCCAGGGAGCTGCAGGATGACCCTGAGCTGGGCTGGAGGGGCTGCATGTGGAGCGACTCCCTCTGTCGTTTGGGGTCCTCATCCTACGCCCTCTCTGGTGTCTCTTCTCTCTTGCAGGGACAGCCAGAGGGTGTGGCCATTGGGGCTCCCAGGGCTCTGGGAGGACCCACTGTGGTCTCTGCTTAAATTGCAGGTGGGAGGCCGATTTCCTTGGTGTGGCAGCTCAGGCTGGGATGAAGTACCATGGCGCAGCAGCCCGCCGTGCGACCTTGAGGTCAGCACTGGCAGGAAGCTCCCAGGTGGTGGTGGCGTTTTCTTCTCATTAAAATATTTTGATCTCATGAAGAGCATTCTTTATTTATGTATCAAAATTTAAATTAGCCTTGGTTAATTTAAAGACCCTAGTAAGGACCCCACGTGACAGAGAGGATCCATCCCACAGGAGGTGGTCTGGGTGTTGAGTGTTCCCATCAGTCCCATGGAGGAAGCCCTGGCGGCCTGCCCCATGAAGACAGTGAAAACCTACCCCCGGAGCCTCTGAGGGAAGCCAACTCACTGGCAGTAAACCCCAGCTCCAGCAGAGCCACCTCTCAGTGGTTGGTAGGTCTTTCTCCCAGAAGCAAACAACCGTGGGGATCACCGCGGCACCTTTTATTCTTACGACTGTTACCGGGAGGTCATTCACACATCATACAACTCGTAGTTCAGTCATATTTAGAAGAGCTGCACGGTCATCACCATGGATTTAGGACAGTTTGTTTTGTGCTCATTGTTGTTAGCTCCACCTTTACCCACGCTCCTCTGCCAGGCCCCTAGACGGTGACTGACCCTGGAACTCTCTACCCATCTGCCTGTGCAGGCTTCCATATACAGAAAACAAAAACATATACAGGTCACACAGAAAAATCTCAACAGAAAAGGAAGCAGAAAAAAGGAAACACTGCAACAAATTAAAAATGGATCAAAATAGAGATCAAACGCTAAGGCGTCACATTTGAACCTGTCACAATTTCCTTGACGGTGTTCTGCAGGGTAGGTAGCAAGGCTGTTCACATCCCTGGGTGATGGTCAGACGACATGTAACAGAGCCTTCATCCAAGTGGGGATCCTGCAAACAGATTCTGGGCTCCACAGAGAAATGGAGCATGAAGTACAGTTACACACACACACACACACACACACACACACACACACACACACACACCCTTTCCCGTGCATTCATGTAGTCCATTTTTGCCAATTGATTTTATTATTAACCAAATATGGATGCACTGCTGTTATCTGATGTCCACAATTGACCCTCGGGCTCAAGTCCTCTAGGTCTTGATAGATGCACAGGTCATGGGTTTAGCACAGCAGAATCACGCAGAAGAGTTTCACTACCCTAACAATACACTGAGGTCCTCTACCTAACCCACCCCTGATCAGAGGCACCCGCTTTTGGCTTTGTTTTCCAGACTGTGGTGTGGTTGGAGTCCATGTAACAAAAGGTTTTCCACATTAGCTGCCAGACTTAAAAAATATGGAATTAAGATGCTTCCATTCTTTTTCCTAGTGTGCTGGTTGCCCTGCTTCATCGCTGAATAATATTCCATTGCATGTATGTCCTGCAGTCAGTTTACCTCCTGAAGGGCTCCCCGTTTGCTTCCAGTTTGGGCAATAGATGTAAAGCTGGAACAACCTTTATGTGCTTTTGTATGGGGATGAGTGTTCAACTCCTTTAAGTAAATACCTAGAAGCATGATAGCTAGAACAACTGGTAAACCTTGCATGTTTACATTATGAAAAAGCTAAGAAATTGCCCTCCCAAGAGGCACTATCATTATGTATTTCCTCACAGAGTGAGGGTGTCTGTGGCTCTGGTCCCCTGCTCAGCATTTGATGAGATCCATGCACTGGATTTTAGCCACTCTGGTGAGCGGAGTCTCTGGGAGGTGCCCATGACTCAGTACTGGACTGTTGGCTGAGAAGTTGGTGACTGGAGACCGGCAAGAGGGGGGCCTCTCCTTCTTACAGGCCTTGCAACCTCCACGGAGCACTCCTCTTCTGCATACACAATGTCCCCAGGCATCTGGCTTGACGTGATGGCAACTACGATAGGTCATTGTGCACTGGTGTCTTGTGGTTTTCATTTGTAATTCCCTACTGTCTTATCATGCTAAGTATCTTCTCACATGCTCATTTCTGATTTAAAAATTTTCCTTGATGAGGTGTCTCTGTTATCCTCTAGCGCCTGACTGAGTCATGGTATTTTTATTTGCCTCCTATGGATGTGAAAGCTGGATATTGAATCAGGAAAACGGAAGAAGGATAGATGCATTTGAATTGTGGTGCTGAAGAAGAATGCTGAAAGTACCCTGGATTGCTAACAAGCCAAGCCAATCTGTCCTGGAAGAAGTACAGCCAGAATGCTCCTGGGGAGGCAAGGATGGCAAGACATAATTTTACATGCTTTGGACACATTGCCAGGAGAAGCCACCCGTGAGAAGGACACCATGGTTAGTAAAGTGCAGGGCTACAGAAACAGAGGAAGGTCCTCAGTGACAGGGATTGACACAGGTGCTCCCACCATGGACTCAGTCAGAGGGATACTTGTGAGGACTCCACAGGACTGCAGTATGAGAACAGTCTCTCCACCACCCCTCCCCCACCTCCTGCTCTGACTCCTACATGAGTGCAGTCACCACACCAGCCTCAGTGCTTCAACCCCCTTCTATTGACCCCTCCACACTCCGAAATACAGCCTCGCCACCCCCACCCTCCACCAAGAGACTCTCCAAGGTTACTGCTTGAGGGTACCTGGATCTGCCCAAACCTTAGTGTTTCTTGCAGAGGAGAGGAGAGCCTCGTGCATCCCCTGGTTCACAATCGTTGACTGCTTCCCTGACTTTTATTGTCACTGTAAGATATTTACTTCCAGAACCATAGTTCAATTTGCTCGAGTCAGCCCAGACAGACCTTAATTCCATTGGACTAAGTCAAGTTTGTGCTGAGTTGCCTAGCTGACTCCATATGCCTTGTGACTCTGAACCTTAAAGGGAAGAGCCTGGCTCACTGTCTGAGCACCCTCACAGCCTTTGCACAGCTCTGGAAATGTGGGCAGGTGCTCAGTCACAATGTCATTAGCCAGCTCGCAGGGCTGTGGAGGCTTTTCGGCATAAATGGCAGTTACTCTTGTGGGCCATGAAATCGTGTAACAGAGGTGTTTGTTGACTGGTTACTTTTATGAATCAGCTCCAGAGTTTTAGAAAAATAGTGGGCTCACTTAGGAAAAGCAGATACAGCTGGGGTTATTGCTCATCTGAGAATGGAGAAGGTAGAGGTGCATTTATTGATTGAGGTGAAGCACATTGGGGTGCCTCAGTGTGATATGAACAGAAGGACACCTGCAGTCACTGTGACCTTTCCAAACCCACAGCCTCTATCGTCATGAGCAAAGCGGCAGACCAATTTCAACCCAGGCACATCGTATAAATCACTGGCTCCTTCTCCTCCAAACTACCAAGCTCACCAAGGTCAAGGAGAGTCTGAGCCAATGTCGCAGCTGGGAGGAGCCTGCAGAGGAGCCTGAGCCCAAGGCAGGGCGATCCTGTGTGGTCAGGAAAAGGACATTCAGGAAATCTGGAAAAAGTGTGGACTTCACCTGATAATTGTGTGCCACTACTGGTCCATCTCTTGTGACAAATGTAGCGCCTCACTGTCAGATCTTTCCAGCAGGGTTCCTGGGTAGGGATGTAATGAAGTCTTTGTACTATCTTCTCAATGTCTCTGAATTTACAAGCCACTGCTCGTCTGCCATTGGGTTGGCTCTCACTCACAGTGATCCTGTAGTACAGAGCAGCAAGGCAGGGAGGGGCTTCACCGGAGTTCTGAAACTGTGGCTCTTCACTGTCTACAGTGATGGCCTCATCTTTCTCCTTTGAAGCAACTGATGGGTTCCAACTGCTGACCTTTCAGTTAGCGCCCAACTCTGTTTCTGAAAAACGGGTTTCTGGGACATAATCCACATAATAGTTCAATTGTGTCAAGAAGAGTTGTTGTACAATCATTGCTACAATCAACAAGATTATTTTCTTCCTATTGGCCCCCCATCTCCCCCAACCTCCTCTGTCACACCTCCAAGAAATCATTAATTCAGTTACTATCTCTCTAGATTCACCAATCTGAATTTCATACACTGGAAACTTACAAAACAACAACAAAGAAACAAAAAAGCTAACACAATCACAAACCAAAGCAGGGGGAGGCCTCAATGCAAGAGGAAACACTGCAAGAATTTTAAAAGGGGCTAAAAGGGATATCACCTGACCAGGTGCTACATTTGTTACACTCTTTGCTGCACGTGGGCGAGGCTGGTCAGAGCAGGTCCATGTTCAGGGATTCTCAGAGGAGCAGTCCACCTCTTAATCCCCTCCCCGCCAGAGTTCTAAATATGACAGCCATTCCCAACAGAAAGCCCTTTCCCCATGGAACTGGCTGCACACAGGCTCTTGCCTGACTCCACACAGACTTGCTCCCCGGGATCTGTCAGCATAGCTGCCCCATGGGCACACAATTCCCCCTCACCTCAAGGGACAGTGGCAGGCCAGGGAGTCCCATGCCCTGGCCCACTGAGCATAGTCAGCCTGGGACTGAACCCCTGGGGCTCCTACCTCCAGGTGGGGTAATTGCCCTCAAGGGCACTCCAGGTGACTCCTGGAAGAGCTGGGGATAGCCAACAGCAGAGAGTCCGGAGTTAACAAAGAGTCACCATCAGCCAGTCACAGGTAGCAGATCTAGGCTACCTGCTTCTTTCCCAGCAAGGGAGGTGTCTAAACCCTCTATGGAAGGGTGACATCGTGTTCAGACTGACGAGGCCGGTAGGACACTCCCAGCTTTTTGGTCTAGCTGCCCTAATTTTGCTTTTGGTATTTCTGAAAAGACTGGTTTGTTTTTTGTGTGACCTATTTTTGTGTGTGTGTGAAAAACGCCCCTAAAAGTGCTTTGCTCGTGGCTTTTGCTATTTCAGTTTGCAGCAGCTGTGCTGAGTAACCCTGCCCTGGCTGTGCAGTTGACTCCCTGGTAAGAGGATGGTAGGAGCAGGGCAAGAGCACCAAAGCAGGTTGCAGTCTCTACTGGGAGTGGGAGGTCGCTGGCTCAGCAGAGACCTGTACCAGGTCTCTGTGAATCTGGTGCAGGTAGCTGGCAGTGCCGGGCAGCAGGGCTCCCAGGTGGGTGGACCTTAGTCCCAGGGATCTAGAGACATGCGGAAGATCTTTGTGACTCTTGGCTAGGACCCAGCAGGGACCTTCAGAAGCAGAGCTCTCCTGCTCCAAGGCTCTCTTTGGCGTCCCTGGTGGCCCAGAGAAGGGCCAGGGGCTTATGCACCAGCTGGCCAGAAAGGCCATCGCCTATCCTCTTGTCCGAATTGCTCTGTGTAGGAGGCAAGTCTTAATTCACTGCATCCCACCCGGTGGACCCTGCCCCTGGGCACCACAGGGGCAGGCCCTGCAATGACTGCAGGGATCATTTGGTGCTGGTGGATCCTGAAGCTTGTGGTTGATGCTGGGAATAGACCAGCTGACCACAAGTGAGTAGACAAGGGGGAGTGGCCACTTCAAGCCTAGGTAGGGTCACCTGAGAGGGTTTGGGGTGAGGACACAGGAGCACACTGCTGCCTAAGCTGCATGCTTTCTGAGCCAAGCTGCCACCAAGCCCTGGTGCATGTGAGCAGGGCCACCTCCCAGGACCCTGTAACCACTGTTTGTGCCCCTCTCCGCCCAGGCACCCTGAGCTACTTATCCAAATGCCAGAAGGTAATCAGACAACTGTGCTGGAGTTCAGCTTGCAAGGCTTCTCAGAAGACCCTCAGCTCCGGGGCCTTCTCTCCACCCTTTTTCTCCTCCTCTACCTGATTGCCCTGGTGGGAAATAGCCTCATTGTGGCAGCTGTCAGCATGAGCTCAGGTTTGCACACCCCCATGTACTTCTTCCTGGTCAATCTGGCTATTCTGGACATCGCCTGCACATCCACTGTGCTTCCCAAGCTGCTGCAGGGCCTGGTGGTTCCAGCCAACACCATCTCCTACCATGGCTGTCTGGCCCAGCTGTTCTTCCTGACATGGTTCCTGGGGGCTGAGCTGCTCCTGCTCACAGCCATGGCTTTTGACCGCTATGTGGCCATCTGTCGGCCACTGCATTACGGCACCACAATGAGCTGGCCTCTGTGTGCATTGTTGGCCATGACTGTGTGGTTCGTCAGTGCTCTCAGCACTTCAGTACACACGGGCCTCATGGCCAGGCTGAACTTCTGTGGCCCCAACCGCATCCAGCACTTCTTGTGTGAGATCCCCACACTGCTGCTGCTGACCTGCAGCCCCACGACCCTCAACAGTGTCATGATCGTCATCGCGGATGTTTACTTCGGTGTGGTCAACTTCTTGCTTACCCTGGCCTCCTATGGCTGTATCGTAGCCAGCGTGCTGAGCATCCGCTCAGCCTCAGGCAAACGCCGTGCCTTCTCCACCTGCTCCTCACACCTGCTGGTAGTCATCCTGTACTACTCCACCGTCATCTACACCTACTTTCTCCCGGGCTCTGGCAAGTCCATGGAGAATGGCAAGGTGGTGGCTGTGCTGTACACTGCCGTCAGCCCTGCTCTGAACCCTCTCATCTACACGCTGCGCAACAAGGATGTGAAAGCTGCCCTTCAGAAGGTGTCCCCCTCCTCCAAGTGAGAGCTGTCTCACTGTGGAATTGGTTCATTTCAAAATGTGACTTTGAGGGTCAGATGCGAGCAGCGAGCAAGATGGTAATCAGTGGGATAGTTTGATAAATGAGGAGCCTCCTCTCTAGGGACTGTTCACCATTCTATCTGGAACTAGCAAATCTTGGGCCCGAGACTGCATGCCAGGATGCCAGGAGTGAGGGTGAGGGGCACCCAACACAAAGTTCTATGTAGGGGTGGTGGTGCCGATGCCACTTCTTTCAGGAGGGGGAGTCTGGGTTTGGGCAGCAGGGCCCTGAAAATCATTGTTTGGTGTGCTCCAACATGTGGGCCTCTCTGTGTCCTGCTGTGTAGACCTCACCCAGACGTGGGTCTCTGACTCAGCTCCCGTGGTGCGTGGCCACATCCAAGAGTTCCCGGTCCTGGTGTTGGTGTTGTTCATGGCCTCAGCCAGCTTCTCTTCTGATCTCACAATAACTCCTTCTGTGCCTGCCTGCATTCGTTATTAACATTTCCCCATGATGTCCAAATTAAAACTAGTCCAAACCTCACTTCTGGGTCCTGAGCCCTTTGATACAGCTCCCAGCTAGGTAGTCCTAGAAACCTTCCAAGGATTCACTTAGCATGTCTGAATATATGACCTGAAGTTACTGGAAAATCCTCAATATGTCCAAACCATATTAAACCTAATCATCTCCATGCCCAATGTGTCTTCCATCTTTAATCCCTACCCAAGATGCCATAGTATTTCTATCTTTGTTTAGACCACCAAAATTGGTTTACCTTGTTTCCAGAGCAGTAATCTTCACATTCTATTATTCAAGGTTTAAAAAAAATGCAATATTACACTGCCTATACAAAGCTGAAGGATTTGCAGTGAATGCCCATTGCACCCAATCCCCTACATGCCTCCATGAACTTAGTACTACAGTTATCAATCCATCACCTAGCCATCCAGCCATCCAGCCATCCAGCTTACAGGACTTCAAAAATTTCAAAGCAAGTTTCAAAGATCAGCACACTTCATAAACAGCATGCAAATTGTTGACTAAAACCAACAGTTGCTAACAGTGTTTTTTTCCTCTTGAGGTAAAATTTTCAAACAAGGAAATACATAAATATAAGATTGTACATTTGCTAGGCTTTGCCAAATGCTTTTAAGTGTAACTCGAGCCTCTAGCAAGATGCAGAACACGACAATTATCCTATAAGGTTCCCTCCTGCCTCTTCCTAGTTGGTACCTGCCCCCCCAAAGCCCCTCCCCCCTCCAAACCCACTGCCATGGAGTTGATTACGATTCAAAGCAACCCTGTAGGACAGGCTAGAGCTTTCCCTGAGAAACTGAGCCTTTCACTTCTTTTCCCCAATGACTTTATTGGGGGCTCTTTCAGCTCTTAGGATATTCAATACATCATTTATATCAAGCATATTTGTACACATGTTGTCATATTCATCTCCAGATATTTTCTGCTTGAGTCCTTGCTATAAGCTCCTCTGTCCCTCTCCTTTTTCAAATAAGTCATTTTGTTGGGGGCTCATACATCTCCCATCACGATCCATACATACATCAATTGTATGCAGGCTACATTTGCACACTTGTTGTCATCATCATTCTCAAAACATCCTCCCGTCACTTAGGTCCTGTGATAAGCAAGCTTGTTGTGCCAACATGGCCAAAGATGATAGGTAGCTCTGCTGTGACAACATGGCCAATGAACACACAAGATCAATTGAAGGGCAGAGATAGAAATGACTAGGCAAGCCCCACCTTTGCCCTCTTGTTCTTGGATCTTCAGACCAGCCGGCTGCCTTGTTCATTCTGAGCCCCATCTCCAAGCGACACTACCGGTGGGACACCTAATCGGTGGACTGTGTAGCTGTGAGTTGAGGTTCCTTGAAGCCCTGCTTCGCCACACTCCTGGAATATACATCTCTTGAGCTGGGGACTGTTGGACTCTGTCATCTGGCTGACTGTTGGTGATCTGCTTGGCTATTTGCTACTTGTGGTGGGATAGCCTGAATTGCTCTACAGAGGAATACTTGGTGGCCCTCAAGACTCCAAAGACTGCCAGTCTACTACCTGTCTAATGCAAGTGAGGTGCACTGAGCCATTTGTACTGCTTTATAGATTAGTTAACTGCTTATTTCTTATCTTATATATCCTTCTATATAAATATATAAGAAGAATTACTAGTGTCCTGGTTTTGTTTCTCTAGAGAACCCTGTCTAACACAGACCCCCAGTACCAGCTCCCCATATTTCCTCCCCCCAACCACCTTCCCCATGATCCCTTAACAATTTACAAATTGTTATTACTTTTTCATATTGTACACTGTCCAATGTGTCCCTTCACTCACTTCCCTGTTATTTGTACCCCAGAGAGGAGGTTACATATAGATCCCTGAAATTGGTACCCCCTTTCTATCCCACCATCCCTCTATCCTCCCAATATCTATCCCACCACTAGTCCTGGGGGATCATTTATCCTAAATTCCCTATGTTTTTGACTCCAGCGTACATCCCCTGGTCTAGCTGGATTTGTCTGGTAGAATTGGGATCATGATAGTGGGTGGGAGGAAGCATTTGAGAGCCAGAGGAAAGTTGTATATATCATTGTTACTACACTGTATCTTGACTGGCTCATCTCCTCCATGCAATCCCTTTGTAAGAGGATATTGCTTCACCTATTGATGGGTTTTGGATCCCCAATCTGTACCCCCCTCATTTATAATGACATAATTTTTCATTCTTTGATGCCTCATACCGGATCCCTTGGACACCTCGTGGTCACACAGGCTTGTGAGCTTCTTCCATGAGGGCTTTGTTGCTTCTGAGCTGGATGGCTGCTTGTTTACTCAAGCCTTTAAGACCCCAGATGCTATATCTTTTGATAGCCGGGTACTATCAGCTTTCTTCACCACATTTGCTTATGCACATATTTGTTATCAGTGATCATATGAGGAAAGTGAGCATGCAATGTTATGATTTTTAGTTCTTGAAGCCTGGTAACTGATTCCTTTGACACCTTGTGGTCCCACAAGCGGATGTACTTCTTCTATGTGGGCTTTGTTGATTCTGAGCTAGGCTGCTTGTTTACTTCCAAGCCTTTAAGACCCCAGACGCTATATCTTTTGATAGCTGGGCACCATCAGCTTTCTTTACCACCTTTGTTTATGCACACATATGTCTTCAGTGATTGTGTCAGGAAGGTGAGCATCATGGAATGCCAATTTAATAGAACAAAATGTTCTTGCACTGAGGAACTACTTGAGTGGAGGTCCAATGCCCATCTGCTGTCATAATATTAATCCTATAAGTATATGCACATTGACCTATTTCCCCATTGTCATATATAGATATATGACCTATGTACATGCCTGTATTTAAACCTCTATAAATTCCCTTTAACTACCTCCCCAGTTCTTTCCTCTATTTCCTTTTACTTTCTTCTTGTCCCACTATCATTCTCAGCCTCAATGTAACTTTCTCCTTGTTACATTACCCTTGATTAATCCCTATCAGACCTCTCACACCCACATTATCACTGATTTTGAATCACTTGCCATTCCCTTATTCCTAGGTCAGTTAACACCACCTCCTTTCCCCCTTTTCCCATGTCTCCACTGGAACCATCAGTCCCATAACTTTCACCTCCAGACTGTTCATCCAGTCTATCATATCTAGATAGACCTGCAGAGGTAACAATATGTACCAAAAAAAGGCATCCTAAAATGAAGCAACCAAAGAAAATAAAACAATGATAACAACAAAAAGAACCCTCATTGTCCTATATATATGTAGAAAAAAAGTAAAAATAATAACAATATAAAAACCTGTAAATAGTTCAAGGTCTGTTCATTGACCTTCAGGAGTGTCCCCTGGTTGAGTCGGATGGAGTGTTACACCCTGGCTTCAGAGTATATCCTTGGCACTCCATCTGGAACTTCATGTTCTGTTGCACACATTTAGTGTTTTTTCATGGTGTGGTTGGTTCAGACAGGGTATAATCCTGATCCTGGTTTTCCACTGTTGACCCTGAAGGGCCATGGGTCAGTGAGAGTAGCCGTATTTCATAGTGGGACCAGCTATATGATCCTTTCTGTGCATCGGCTGTTCTGAGTGGGATATTGTCCTGAAGGCTCAGTGGGTCAGGATGCACTCCATTCTCTCTTTCTCCCCCTTCATTGGTTCTTATGTACTCTGGTCACTCAATTCTCACTCCCCAAGCTGCAGTTTCAGTGCTGACCTCCAAGGCAAACTCCTCTGGGGGAGAGGTGACTGCCCCTGTGGTTGGGATTGGGGTTGTGCGCTCAGGCACCTCCACTGGTTTCCTGCTTCATGTTGTCATGCTACATTCACATCCTGGAACACTGGGTTTAAATTTGGCCCCTCTTTCCCTGTGGAGATATAAACAATGTGCTCCTCTTGGATGGGTTAGTACCCTATTCCCTCTCTACACGTCACCATCTGCCCCCACCCCCCGATGCCCCCCACTCCAGTTGGCTACCATATGTAGTCCTGGATTTGGTCTGGCCCCTGTCATACTACCTGGGCTTCTCCCCAGGCATTTCTGAATACAGTAGCTTTTCCCTGATACCCCTTTTGCATTTTTTAAAAATTAAGCTTATCTCGGTGGACTCGTATTGTACCTGTCCTTTTGTGCATGCCTAATTTCACTTAGCATAATTTCCTCCAGTTCTTCCCATGCGGTGACATGCTTCATGCATTCATCACTGCTTTTCAGTGATGTATAGTATTCCATTGTATGTGTGTACCACAGCTTTTAAATCCATTCATCAGTTGATGGGAATTTGGGCTGTTACCAACTCCTTGCGATTGTGAACTGTGCTGTGATGAACAATAGAGCACAGATGTCTGTTGCTTTCCTCTTCTGGGTATATGCCCAGTAGGGGGATTGCTGGTGTATGGTAGTTCAGTTTCCATCTGTTTTAGATATCGCCATATTGATTTCTGCCATATAGATTTCCACTGTGGCTGTACATACCTATAGGTCCAACAGCAGTGGATGAGCGTTCCTGTTTCACCACAGTCCCTCCAACACTTGTTGCTTTCTGACTTTTTGAATTGGGCTATCCTTGAGGGTGCTGCATGCTATCTCATTGTTGTTTTAATTTGCATTACTCTTATGGCTAATGAACAAGAACATTTTCTTATTTTCCTTTTTTTTGGGGGGGGCATCACTGCCCTCTGGTGGGAGTAGGAGGCCCAGCCTTGTTCCTGGAGAGCTGCTGTTGGATATGAACAGTCAACTCAGTGGGCCGCAGTCCCCCACACAACCACCACACTACTCGGGCTCTGCGCCTGGGAATATTTTCTCATATGTGTATTGGCCTTTCGGATTTTTGCCTCTGTGAAACTTCTGTTCAGGTCATTTGCCCACATCCACAGTGGGCAGTTAGTTTTGCTCTTTTTGGAAGCTTTCAGGGTATTGTAGATTTGAGTAATAAGGTCTTTATCTGATTTGTCATTGCTAAAGATGTTTTCCCAGTCCATGGGGTCTCTTAATGCTCTCTTGGTGAATCCTTTCAATGTACAAAGGTGTTTTATCTTCAGTGTATCCCACTTGTCTATTTGTGCCTCCTCTGTGTTTGTGTTCTTCCCTCTTCCTGATAGCCTATGTAATCCCCGTGCCAAAGTTCTCAGGTTGGTCCCAATTCCCTCATCGATGGCCCTAATAGTTTGGGGTTTTATCTGTGATCCACCTTGAGCTTATTCTAGTGCATGGAGTGAGGTAAGGGTCTTGCTTTATTTTCCTACAGGTAGATATCCATTTTTTCCAGCACCACTTGTTGAAAAGGGCATCTGCTTCCCATTTCATAATTTTTGAGCCCTTAGCAAAGATCAGTTGCCTGTATGCTGATGTTTTTATTTCTGGGTTTTCTGTTCTTATCCATTGGTCTGAGTATCTGTCATTATGCCAATACCATGCTGTTTTGACCACTGTGGCTGCATAGTATGTGCTAAAGTCAGGTATAGCAAGACCTCCCATGGTGTCCTTCTTTAGAAGTTCTCTGCTAATTCTGGGCTTCTTCCCTCTCTATATGAAGTTGGTAATCATTTTTTCCATTTCTTTGGAGGAAGGTGAGGGTAATTGTATCGGAAGTGCATCAAACTTATATAGTGTCTTGGTTAGAACTGACATCTTTACTATTGAGTTTTCCAATCCACAAGCACAGGATATTCTTCCATTTGTTAAAGTCACACTTGGTTTCTTGTAATAGTGTTCTGTAATTTTCATCACATAGATCTTTTGTTCTTTTAGTCAAGTATATCCCTAGATATTTCAATTTGTGCTTAGCTGTTATGAAGGACCCTCTTTCTTTACCTCCTCTTCTGTGGTCTTATCTAATGTGTACAGCAGTCCGATGGACTTCTGAATGTTGATCTTGTATCCTACAACTCTGCAATACTCCTCTATTGTTTCCAATATCCCCCTTGTGAAGCTTTTGGCATTTTCCATATATAAAATCATATAATCTGCAAATAACAATAATTTCACCTCTTCTTTCTCCAGGTGAATACCTTTGATGTCTTTTCTTTGCCTTATACTGTAGCTAAAACCTCCAGCATGATATTGAATAAGAGTGGGGACAAGAGACATCCTTGTCTGGTCCCCTTTCTCAGTGGGATTGTGTTCGCTTTTCTCCATTGACTATCACATTGGCTTTTGGTTTTTGATATATAGCTTGTATTGTCTTGAGGAATTTCCCTTCTATTCCTATATTCTTGAGTGTCTTAAACAGGAATTGGTGTTGAATGTCGTTAAATGCTTTTCCCTCATCTATTGATATTATCATGTGGTTCTTACAGTTTTTTATGTTAATGTGGCGAATGATACTAATGGTCTTTCATATGTTGATCCATCCCTGCATCCCGGGTATGAACCTCACTTGGTCCTGGTGAAATATTTGTTTTAGATACTTTTGTATTCTATTGGCAAGTATTTTATAAAGGATTTTTGCACTAATGTTCATTAGGGATATTATTCTGTAGTTCTCAGTTCTTGTGGAATCTCTGCCCGGTTTTGGTATCAGTGTTATACTAGTTTCATAGAAGGAGTTTGGGACTTTGCCACCTTTTCTATCGTTTGAAAGAGTTTGTGTAGGATTGGTGTAAGTTCTTCTCTGAATGCTTGGTAGAATTCTTCTGTAAAGAATTCACCTGTTTGGTCCAGGTGATTTTTTTTTTGTTGGTAATCCCTTGATAATTTTGTCTATTTCTTCTATTGTTATGGGTCTATTGAGATTCTTGATGTCCATTGGGGTTAGTCTAGGGAGGCACTGTTTTTCCAAGAATTTGTCCATGTCTTCCAAACTGTTGAATTCATTGGAGCACAGCCCTTTGTTGTACTGTGTAATTATCCTTTTAATTTCATTAGAGTCAGTCGTGATGTCTCCTCTTTCATCTCTCATTCTTGCTACTGAATTTTTTTCCCGCCTCTCTTTCGTTGAGTCTGCCAGCAATTTGCCAATTTTGTTAATCCTTTCAAAGAACCAACTTTTAGCAGCATTATTTTTTTCCCATTGTTTTCTTATTTTCCCTCTCCTGAATCTGAGCCCTGATTTTTATTATTTCTTTTCTTTTGCCATTAGTGAGATTGTCCTGCTAGCTCTGATCTAGTCATTGTAAGTTCTGTGCCAACATATCAGTTATGAGACGCTCTTCCTTTTTCAGGTGTGCATGTATTGCTATGAAACTTCCTCTGTTAACTCCCTTTGCTGTGTCCCATAAGTTTTGGTATGTCGTGTTTTCATTCTCATTGGTTTCTAGAAATTTCCCAATTTCATCTTTGATCTGGGCCAATACACACACAGTCTTTTTGCAAGAGTTATTCATTCTCCAATTATTTTCTCTTATGTTCTTCATCTTCCTTTTGTTGATTTTCAACCTTCTGGCACAGTGGTCTGAGAGAGACGTCTGAGTAATATCAATGTGCTTAAATTTATATAGCCTTATCCCCCAGCATGTGATCTGTCTTTGAATATGTGCCATGTGGGCTTGTAAAGATTGTGAATTTTTTGGTATTTGGATGAAAAGCTCTACAGATATCTATCAAGTCAAATTGTCTAATTGTAGTGTTTAGATGTCTAGTCTCCTTGCTGAGTTTCTTTCCCTGTGATCTGTCTTTCTTGGAGAGTGGTGTATTGAAGTCACTCACTATAATTTTTGAGGCTGTGCTTTCTTGTTTCATCTTTTGGAGTGTTTGGTTGACATATTCAGCAGGGCTCTCATTAAGGGAATATATACTTAATATGCTTAGCTTATTGGTTCATGGTCTACCATTCCCTTGAGCATTATATAATATCCCTCCTTTTCTCTTTTTATGGTTTGCACTTTGAGGTTAATTTTATCTGATGTTGTTTGCTTGGTATGCCTTTCTTCAGCCTTTGATTCTCAGCCTATTTTTCTCTGTAGTCTTGAGATGTGTCTCCTGTAGGCAGCAGATTGATGGATTGTGTTTTCTAATCCAGTCTGCTAGCCACAGTCTTTTGATGCCTGAGTTCAGTCCATTGATATTTAGGGTTATTATCTCCAACTGTAGAATATGTGATGCCATCTTATCCCTTTTGTGTTGGGTGTTTCCCTACCTCCCTTTCTTTTCAGTGTGTTGTGGGTGTGTGTGTGAGGGTTGATCATTCTTGATTTCTGTCCACCGTTAAGTCATTCCTATTTTCAGGGCTGTTTTCTCTTTGTTGCCCTCTGGGTGAGGTTGTTCTATGCGATGTTATCTTATTTATGCTTGATGAGTGCTGTTCTTCTGCACCCATACTGGGTCAGCAAGGATCTTTTGTAGGGCTGGGTTTCTTCTAACATATTCTTTGAGTTTTTTCTTGTCTGGGAAAACTCTTACTTCTCCATATATCCTGATAGATAATTTGGCTGGGTAGAGTATTCTTGGGTTTGCTTTCGGGTTTGCTTGGGGTTGCTTTTGGGTTTATTTTCCTTCTATTTTTGGAATATATTACTCCACTCTCTCCTCTTTTTCATAGTATCCGCTGATATGTCTGAGCATATTCTTATTTGGGAATCTTTATATGTAATTGCTTGTTTTCCCTAGATGCTCTCATGATTTTCTCCTTTTCCTCAAAGTAGGATAGTTCAACTATTATGTGTCTTGGTGACTTCTTGTGATTTAGTCTAGCTAGTGTTCTTTCAGTCTCCTGAATGGTTGCTGGGTTTTCATTCATTTAGATAGGGAAGTTTTCCTCCAGGAATTCTCTGACTATTGTTGCAGATAACTTCTTTGTTGTATCTTCTTCTGGTAGATCAATAATTCTGATGTTATTTCTACTTATAGCATCAGACCTAAATCTTACATTTTCTTCAGTTTCTCTTATAATCTTATTAGATTTTTGTTTGCATGTGTTAAATTCCACTTGGTCATCCTCTAGGTCACTGATGTGGTTTTCAGCTTCCTCCAGTCGATTCACGAAGTCCATGACCCTGCTGTTGTTTTCTGTCACCTCGTCCCTAAACTCTTGTATTTCCCTTTGGTGTATGGACTTTATCTCATTTATAAATTCACCCCTTTTCTTTATTGTTTCCCTCATATCATGTATGACTCCAAGCATCATTCTGAAAATTTCTTTCTGTGTCTGCTTCATATGCATATCAATGTCTGCTTCTTCTATGCATGCCGTTAGATTCAGGGCATCTTCTGCATTACCTTTTGTTTCTCCTGTTATTTTCATTGAGGTTGTTGGGGCTGATTACTGTTTGCGTTGCATTGTTTTTGAGGAACTAGGTCCTATTTTCCAGGGACTTGAAGAGCACTGACTTTCTCTGGGAGACTTAAAGGAACGTGTCTTCGAACTTCCTATGACTAATTTCACTATGCAATTAGCCTAACATTTTATCCTCTTGTGACTTCACTCTTTCCCTAGTGAACCAGTGTTCCATTATCTGGAGGGCAAGTTGGGTGGTCTTCCTAGGATCCACTGGTATCAGAAAAAGCCAGCTTCTGATACATACATTACGGGCTCAGTAGGTCCAGTTGTATAGTGATAACTATTAATTATTATAATAAGGTGATAGAGTGCATGAGAGAGAGAAATAATAAGAGTCAGGCACATTTTACATCAGGGTAGCATGCTCACCTCTGCCAATTGGGTGGGCCAGGTAGAGAGAGAGAGAGAGAGAGAGAGAGAACTTTAATTTTCCCCATATAAATAACCTTATGGGGGACACATGAGCTCTGTCATCACGGGTCAGGACACCATCACAAGAGGGGGCTGTCTTAAGGGATATACAGTGTCAAGGAGTGTGGTCTTAGGGATGCCGAGGGATGACCGAGGGAAGAAGGGTGTGATAAGAGAAGACCTAAGACTCCTGGAGGTAGATAAACAGGTCTATCTGGTTAGGAGCCATTGATAGTGGCTCCTGAACCCTGCCCACAGTCTTCAAGGGAAGGGAATCATTATCTGAACAGCAGGGGAGTCAGTTTTATTGTGAGACACACAAAGGTCTCAGAAAACTGGGAGCTTCAGGGAGAATAGCTAACTTAACTTCCACATCAAATGCTGGTAAATAGTTTGCTTAATATTTTTGAGTATATAATTGTGGAAAAGTCCTGCCTTCATCTCACACACTGGTTGGATTGTTGTGCACCCACAAGAATGGTGCTTCACTGCCCGATCTCACCGGGAGCTGGGATGGTGCAGCCCATGGCAGCCTGGGGCACTGCAGGGGATGCATGGGAGTGCCCACTGCAAGGTGTGCACCACGGAAGGCTGGTGGGCTACCCACTCCTGAGTAGAGAACTGTGAATAGTGGGCGGAACCACCCAATCAGGCAGATCACCATGGAGGCTGGACAGTGGTTCCTGTAGCAACTTGGAATCCAGGCCAGCAGTGTTGGAATGTCCTGAGCCTCGCTAGTCACAAGGCTGGCGGCAGGAGGATTCCTCAGTCAGATGATTTCCCCAGAGGACATGTAAGAGCTCTCCCCAAATACACAGACTGGAATTCCCCTATAAGAAATTGGGCAGAAAATACTCAGGTGGAAGGTGGGTGAACTTCTACACCCTCGGGCCTCTCTGCACAGGGTGGGGCTCTCCCAGCTGGGTGTAGCAGGTGTAATTGTCCTAGGCTTAGGGGAGGAGTCTGGCCTGTGAACCAATCTTGAAAAGACCAGGAGTTAACACCAAGAAAACAGATTTGCTGAAACCATGAGTGGATTGAGAGAAGCGAATCTACCCAAAGCAGCCACACAGTCGACCCCTGATCCCTGAGTGCAGAGCCACAAGGGTTCAATCTCTGCCCTGCACTGGCGGCAAGCCGCGGCTCCGACTACACAATACCCCTGTGCTGCCTCATACCATCCCAGCAGCGGCTCTGACGAGGACAGTGGCAGACAGTGGCAGCTCAAACCCCAGCCAGGTTTCACTGTGGCAAGCCAAAAGCTCCCAGCCCTTCAGAAAGCCATGAATTTGTGCCTGCTTATCTTTACGATGATCCTCCAGCGATCCGGTAGTGCTGGATTTCTTTTCAGACACTTTCCCCAGGCCGATCTCCTCCTGATACCCTCTGGTGAGCGTCACAGTCGCCATCTTCCCAGAAGTGGACTATCACTTTTCACAGAAGCAGAAAGCCTCATTCCCCTCCCTTGGTGTTGCTGGTGGTTTCAAGCTGCTGTCCTTGTGGCCAGCAAGCCGACATATAACCACTACGTCACTGGACGCCTGTGTAGAATGTGGATTACTCATAGATAAGTTCAAGTTTAAGCTGAAAACAAGCACACATGAGTCAAGCAATATTCTTGGGTGTATCTCACCTGAACCCAGAGACCATGTTAAATGTAGATTTGATACTTGGAAGACTGATGATGGAAGGCCAGATGAGTTGTGGGATGATATTAAGAAATCAAGATGCCATTTAAAGGAAAGGAAACAAAGAACAGAGCAAAGTAGACTTTAGAAGAGACTCCTCATGCTGCTCTTTCATCTAGGGCAGCTGAAACTCACTGCCGCCAAGTCGGTGCCGACACAGAGCAACCCCAAGACAGGGCGGGCCCGCATCTGGGAGTCTCTGAGGCCGTTTGTCCTGCTCCCTGGGAGCCGACTGAGAATTTCCAACGGATGCCCTGGTGGCTAGCAGTCCAGTGTGTAACCACGACAGCGGCAGGACTCTCTAGCGCAGCGAAATGACTGGGAAATCGGCGATATAGAAAAGAGCTGTTCAAGCAGACCAAGCAGTAGAGTAAAACGTGCAAAGACTTGGAGTTAGACTATGTGGGAAATTCTCAAGCTGAAAGAACTGAAGAAAAAATTAAAGCTTTCAGGTGCAATATTGAAGAATTCCACAGAAAAATTTTAAGAATCAGGAAGCATCAAAACAAGATGGAAGAAATAGGAAGAAATGCACAGTCACTGTACCAAAAAATGGGTAAATGTCCAACCATTTCAGGAGCAAGAAGGATGACACCCAAACAGCCCTGAAAGTATTGGTGAGAAATAAGGCTCTAGAAATGGATGGAAGGAGTCTGAGTGGTGTAGTGCTTACATGTTTTGAGACTAGCCACAAGGTCAGCGGTTCAGAACCACCAGTCACCGTGTGGGTGAAAGAAAAGGCTTTCTACTCCCATCAAGAGTTACAGTGTGGGAAACCCACAGGGACAGTTCTCGCCTTACCTACGGGGTTGCTAAGAGTGAGACTCACTGTGGCAGTCATGTGCTTATGCTAATTTTATGATTGAAACGTACGGGTGGAGTCTGGCCTGTTAATCAGGAGAAAGCCATTGAATAGCTAATGAGGCCTCTGTATGGGCATGGCTTTCACCTGAGACTCCTGGGAAATATCGCGGTATTTCCCTCATGAAGATGAGAAGCTCTCTTCCCCAGTTGTTGGGAGTTAGTTTTAGAGATGATTAGCCACAGGCAACACAGAATGGCGGCGGCTGGGAGACTGGAGTAGCCTGTGGAGAGACCACACGGCTTAGCCCTGATGGAGACAGACCTCTGAAGCTGGAGTGGCATGCTGTTGATGGAACTGAGCCCTGGAAGTGAGGAGCCATGGGGAAACCCCTGCCAGCGCCAGAATTCTGCACCCACTGACCTGTGACTTCCTGAGTCGGAAGCAGACTTTATAGACTGACTTCGGGCATATGGGTTAATATTGGACTTATGACTTTGCACTGGACTGGATTGGGATGCCTTCTTAGTGTCACATTTCTTTTGTATATAAACCCTTTCCTTATACCTATAAGCGTGTCTCTGAAATTTGTTCCTCTAGTATACCCAGACTAAGACACTCACCACGATGGCAATGAGTTTGATTACGAGGAACAGGTGGAACACCAATTGGGAAAAACAAAACACCACTGATGCAGCACTAGAAGGACTCACTAGTGTACGGCCAACGAACTGCAAGAGATTCATGTTTGTGTTTATTCCAAAGGAAGGTGACCCATAGGATGCAGATATTATCAAACAGTGTCATTATCACATGCAATTAAAACTTGGCTGCAAATAATGCAAAGACATTTTCAGTAGTATATTGAGAAAGAACTATCAGAAATCAAAACTGGATTAAGAAGAGGACGTGGAATGAGAAATAGCATGATTGATATCAGATAAATCTTGGCAAAAAGCAGAGAATAGCAGAAAGATGTTTACATGTGTTTCCTTGTGTATGCCTTGACTATGTAAAGGCATAACAAATTGTGGATAATTTTATGAAGAATGGTCATTCCAGAACACATCATTGTGCTCATCCACAACTTGTACATAGACCAAGAGGCAGTTTAAGTACATAGACCAAGAGGCAGTTCTACTTTAAGTAGAACACGGGGATACTGCATGGTTTAAAATCAGGAAAGGTGCACCTCTGAGTTGTATCCTTTCGCCTTACTTATTTAATCTGTATGCTGAACAAATAATCTGAGAAACTAGACTATGAAGAAGAACGTGGCAGCAGGATTGGAAGAAGAGTTGTCAGCAACCTCTGAGAATGCAGAGGATACAACCTTGCTTGCAGAAAGCAAATAGAACTTGAAGTACTTATGAGGATCAATAAACGCAACCTACAGTATGAATTTCAACTTGCATTAGGTTGGGTTTTTTTAAGAAGCAAAAGCAGTGATGCTTGTGCGTGTCAAAAGAAAGAGATTGATATCAAGAAATGGTCCATACAATTGGAGAAGTATGTAAGAACAGGTCATTTCAAGTCAGGTTTCTCCTGACTCGTGTTGTTGTGGAAGCTGATTAACAGGAATAAGGAAGAGAAAGCAGAAATGAGGGACACAGGCTGGTGGATGTAGAGATAAATTAATCCAAGGTCAGCCAAAGGATGTCAACCTCAGTAATCCACTGAAGGATTCTGGAATTGACAGATGATGATAGGAAATCAATGAATCACACACAGGATCTAGCTCTAAGAGAAGGTGAAGGGCCAGAGAAATTGGCTATGCTTTGTACTGTCTTATACAAAAGGCCACACCCCAAGGAGGTGTCATCAGACGGTGACCTGATTGATAGATTGGAATCCACCCCCATCCTTAGCCAGAGTGTTAAGTTGATTTCAATATAAAGAAAACAAATTCCTTACAATAGGATCAATAAATAAAATCATAATAAAAGGAGAAAAGATTGAAGTTGTCAAGAATTACATTTTACTTGAATTCATACATCAATGATCACGGAAGCAGCATTCAAAAATAAAATGATGTGCTGCACTGAAAAAATTTGCTGCATAGGATTTCTTAAGTGTTAAGAGCAAAAATGTCACTCTGAGGACTAAGGAGTGCCTGGCCTAAACCATGGTGCCATTGATCACCTCATATGCATGCAAAGACAGACAATAAACAAAGAAGATGGAGAAGAACTCATGCATTTAAATTAGGGTGTTGGCGAAGATTATTGAAAGTACCACAACTAGCAGAGGACAAGACAAAAAGAATGATCCTTGGAAGGTGCAACTTCATCTTGCCCCTTTCTGTGTTTTCCTTCTGATCTTCTGAACAGTTCTCTCAATTCTGACTGTCCTGTGGGTCTAGGAGGCTCCTGGGGTCCACCCTGCCATCCATACTGTAGGTACCCTTGAGGAGGTGAGTAAGATCCCCCCATAAGTCCTGGAGGGTAGGCTGCTGTGGATATTGTGGGTATGGGGCCAATAGACACAGTGGGGTCTGGATACAGTGGAGGGTTTTCTGGGTTCACTGATTCCTGCAAGTTGTACTTCTCCTCTCCATGAAAGGGAATCTGGTGCACTCGCTGGTTTGAACTGTATTGTATCACATGGTGCCTCCAAGGGATATGCCACACGTGTTTCTGATTGAATGAGTAGCAACAGTGCACCCGATGTCACCACAGTCCAGAATGAATTATTTTTTATAAACCTTTGTATTCTATTGGCCATTATTTATTAATGATTTTTGCATCTTTGTTCATTAGGGTTATCTACCTGTAATTTTCCCATTCTTTTCAGATCCTTGCCTAATTTTTGCATCAGTGTTATACTAGAGTCAGAATATATTTGGAAGTTTACCGTCCTTTTCTATGTTCTCGAAAAGTTTGTGTAGAATTGGTGTCGACTTGTCTCCAAATGCTTCATAGAATTCTCCCGTGAAGCCATCTGGGCAAAGGCTTTGTTTAACTGGTAGTTCCTTAATAGCCTCGTCTATTTTTTCTTTTGCTATGGGTCTGTTCAAGTTTTTAATGTCTATATGAAATAATCTGGGGAGGTCTTGTTTTCCCAGGTATTTTTTCATTTCTTTCAAGTTGTTTTATATCTTGGAGTACAGTCCTTTGCAGTATTGTATAAGCAGTTTTTTAATTTCCCTGGGACCCATTGTAATTTTCGCTGTTCCATCCCCCAATCTGGATATTAATGTTTGCGCCCTCTTATCTTTTGTCAGGTTTGCCAACAGTTTGCTGATTCTGCTAATTCTTTCAAAGAACCAACTTTTTACTGAGCTGATTTTCTCTATAGGTTTTTCTCCACTTGTTTATTTCCACCCTGAATTTTTATCATTTCTCTTCTTAAGCTATTAGATGGATGATTCTGTTGACTTTGTTGTGAGTGGGTATTCACCATAAATCTCTCTTCCTTCCTTATATGCACATTTATCATTATCAAGTGTCCTCTGATACCTATCTTTGCTGTATCCCATAGATTTTGGCATGGTGCATACTCCTTCTCATTGGTTTCTACAAGCTTTCTAGTTTCATCTCTAATTTGGACCAATATTCATTCCTTTTCAATAGTTAAGTTATTCATCCTCCCTCCCTTGCTTTTTAAATCTTTTTTTGTTGTTGATTTCCTGCTTTATGACATAGGGATCAGAGACGGTCTGAGTGACAGCTATTTATTTGAATTTGCTCAAACTTGACTTATGACCTAGCATGTGGTCTATTTTTTAATATGGGCTATGTGAACTTGAAAAAATGTGATTTTTTTCAGTTGGATGGAGAACTCTGAGTATGTCTATCAGGTGGGTTGTCTAATTGTAGAGTTTAGTTCAGTGTTCTTTTTGTTGAGATTCTTTCCTGCTGATCTAGCCTTCTCAGAGAGTGGTGGATTGAAGTCCCCTACTATGATTGTTTATCTTGTGATTTCTTCTTTTTATCTTTTACAGTATTTGATTGACATATTTCACACGTCTCTCATTGGGTGCCTATATATTTGTTATTCTCACTGGCTCTCAGTCTCTTAAGCACTATATAATGTTCATTCTTATCTCTTGTTATGTCCTGCACTTTGCAGTTAATTTTGTCAGAGATCAGGATTGTGACTCCTCCTTCATTAAGATTGTCATTAGCTTGATATACTTTCTGTCAACCTTTGACCCTCAGCCTGATTTTGTTTGTGAGCTTAAGATGTGTCTCTTTCAGATAGCAGATTGCTGGGTTTGTTTTGTAATTCAGTCTCCTAGCCTTTTGTCTTTTGGTGGAGGATTCAAACCATTGAGGTTCAGAGTTATTACCTTCATCTGTGGATTCTTTGCTGTCATACTGTACCTTTTGTAATAGAGATTTTCCTCCCTTCCTCCCTTAGTAGTATGTTATATATGTGTGGGGGAATTCATTCTTGCCTTTTTTTTTCACCATTGGATCAAAGACATCTTGAGCAATGCTCTGATTTCTGGATTCAATTACACTATGAGGTAGTCTCATACTTGTGCTCTGTGGAAAGTGATACTATGATCAAAGTGAGTTGGAAAGTAATTTTTGTAGTGTTATTTGTTTTTTGACATATTTTCTAAATTTGTCCTTATCTGGGAAAACCCTTACTTCTGTCTATTTTGATGGAGAGTTTGACAGAATAGAGCATTCCTGGGTTAGCATTATCCTTCTTCAACTTTTGGAAGGTGCTATTCCATTCTCTCTTCTTCATAGCTTCTGCTGATAATTGTGAGCATAGTCTTATCTGATTACTCTTATAGGTGATTTTGTTTTTTTCTCTAGCTGCTCTTATGATTGTCTCCTTTTGCTCAAAGTCAGATAATTAACTGAATATATGCCTTTGTGTGTTCTTATTTGGGCTTAGTCTACTTGATGTTCTCTCTGCTTCCTGGGTGATTAGATGTGATTCTCCTTCATTAAGTTGGGTAAGTTTTCTTCCAGGATTTCCCTTACTGTCTTGGCTGTTGATTTTTTTCACTATGTCTTGCTCTGGTAATCCACTTATTCTGATATTATTTATCTGCATAGCATCGCTCATTGTTCTCAGATTTTCTTTAGCTTCTTTGATTATCTTGTTTGATTGTCTTTCATATATTTTTAAATTCTACTTGACTGTCTTTGAGGTCACTGATATGATCCTCAATCTCGTTCAGCCAAGTGGTAATGTCTTTCACAGTTTGCTTTGCTTCTGCTGTGTTTCCACTTAACTTTTGTATTTTCCTTCTGTAAGCCGACTCTAGCCTCTATTTTTCATTCATTTTCCATATAGATTCCCTTATATCCGGTATGACTCTAAGCAGCATACTAAAGCTTTCTTTCTTTGGTGGTTCAAATTCTGCTTCCTCTATGTAGGTCACTAGGTTCAGGGCCTCCTCAGACATTGCATTTTGTTTTTCTTGCTTTCTTGTAATGATTGCTGACTTGGGTTGTTGTCTATGTAGTGTTTTGGTGGATCTCAGTGCCATTTTTCTAGGAGTCCAGGAGCTCTGTGATTTTTCTCAGGAGTAGTAGGAATGATTCTAAGAACTACCTGGAGCCAGCTGCGTTTCTATCTCACTGGGTTTGATTCTTTCTCTAGACAGCCAGATTTATCTATTTGGAGGGCAGTGTGTGTGTCTATCAGTCAGTACTGGCAGCATAATAATAGACCAGGATGGTGCAGAGCAGGCTGATCTCACACAGCATGGGCCAGTGCTCATGGACCAAGTGGCAATGGGAAGTGGGGAGGGAATTACTCAGGGGAATAGACCAGTTGCAGGCCCAGTTGAAAGCAGCAATTCCTGTCTGGTCATGAGCAGTCAGAGAGGCACTGGCCAGGCTGAGGGAATGGGGATCTCAGCACAGGTATGCTGTTTACCTCTTGGGTGAGGATCCAGGTGGGAAGCCTAAATTGCTCCCTCAGTGTCTGTGTCCTGTTTCTATGTTCCCTGAGTTAACCTACTCAGGTGGAAGGGTGTATTTCCGGCCAGAGCTGAAGAGGGAATTTCAATGGTGTGGGGAAAGGGAGACCTCAGTGCTATTCCATTGCCTCCCTCGTGGATGAAAATCTGTATGGAGTGTATAAATCACTCCTATGGTGCCCCGTGTCTGTGTCTGTCTTCTAAGTTCCCTGAGTTTGCCTGCTTCAGTAGGGGGGTGGAGTTCTTGCCAGATCTGGAGAGAGAACCACAATGGCCTGGGCAAAGAGAGGCCTCAGTGCAGTTCCTCTGCATTCTCAATGCAGGGCCAGGGTCAGAATGGGGAGTCTGAGTTGGATCCCACAGGGTTGAGAATCCAGGCTTTGTGTCTAGGTTGTCCCACTTGGTGTCCTTACCAGTTGTTCTCTCATTGACATGAATAGAGACCTAGGTATTTTACTTTGGCACCATCTTCCTGGAAGTCATTCCTTTTCATTTTTAATGATTTCCAGATTTCCTAGGTTTATACTTTGTACATTCTAAGTTCTGATCATTCTATTTTTTTGCAGTTGTTTCTCCCTACCTTGAGTCATGCCCCATCAGCAAATGAAGATTCTTAAAGTTTTACTCCCATAAACCTTACTCTAATTATGTCACCATGGTAAGCTTCATTCCAAGAAAGCATTTCAAGTGTCTTTTGACCCAAAGGGTCCATTCTATGTAACCATCTCTGACAATATTCTGCTTACATGCATTAGACTTTAATGATTTGACAACGGCTCAATGCTACGCATAAGGTTCTCAGTGGGTGCTTCTTCTGAAGTGGGCAATCAATCCCTGCTTCATGGTCTTTTTTTTATCTGGAAGCACCACTGAAACCTGTTCACTTTGGGTGAAACCACTGGCATTTGAAATCCCAGTGACATAGTTTCCAGCATCACAGCAACTTACTAGCCAACACAGTATTTTAAAGAGATTCTTTGATATAATGGCCACAACAATGCATCAGAAATAACAATTGTGAGACTAGTACAGGATCTGGTGGTGTTTTGTTCTGCTATACATGGGGCTGCTATGAGAGGAGCTAACTCGACAGCACTCAACAATAATAACAACATTTGGGAACTTTGCTGGGGTTCTGACTTTTGGTTACTAGTTCCTTGCCTAATTTTATTGTTGTTAGGTGACATCAAGTCCATTTCAATTCAGTGACCCTATGTACAACAGAATGAGACTTTTCCCAGTGCTGTACCATCCTCACAAATGTTGTTTGAACCCACTGTTTCAGTCACTGTGGCAATCCATCTCACCTCATCAAGATTCTGTTTTATTTGTCAACTGTTTACCCCTGACTTGAGTGATGCCCCTACTCCCTCCCTCTTTTCTACTTTCTTATGTTTCTTCCTCTTTGTTTCTAACTTTTGCCTTCCAATCAACAATAATTACTACTGCACTTTCATTTCATGTCTGATCAATTTCTGACTGAAAGTGTTGGTAGATTCTTCCATTTCTTTATCACTAGCTTTTGTGGTTGGTGTATACATTTGATTGGAGTTCCTTAACAGACATACTCCTATCACAAATATCAGTGTTCTTCAAGATTGTACTCTTTCCCCTTTCCTTACCAAGTTGGATGCCCTTTTCTAGGAACTAATCTTTCCTGATAACATATCCAAAGTACATGAGACAAAGTCTTACTATCCTTGCTTGTAAGGAGGATTCTGACTACTTTTTCCAAGACACATCTTGTGTTAGTCTGGGTAGACTACAGAAACAAATCCATAAATATGCATATTTATATAAGACAGTTTCATACAAAGGGCAATTGTACATTGAGAAAACATCCCAACCCAGTGCAGTCCAAGGTCATAAGTCCAATATTAGCTCATATATCTGATACCAATCTATAAAGTTCTCTCCAGACTCATGAAACACATGCAATAATGCCAAATGCAGAACAATCACAAGCCAGTGAGTAGAGAACCTCTGGATTCAGTAGCAGTAGAAGCATCTCAGTGCTGGCAGAGGTCTTTTTGTGGTATCATCAGGGTAGGTCCATGTGACTTCTCCTCAGGGATGTCTCACAGTAAGTCAACCTTGTCATTTGAATGACCCCAAGGGAGTGAACTGAGTGTCTCCTGCTTTCAAGAAAGAAGTACCAGGTTTTCCAGAATTCTCAGAGGAGAAGGCCATGCCCCCCCAAAGGACTCATTGGCTATCTCTAGATTGACAGGCTGGACTCTACCCCTACATTCTTAATCCTCAAATTGACACTAGATTAGGTGACTGACCCACATCTCCTTTGTCCTTTTGACAGCTCATGGGATTTCATTATTCTTCACCAACACCATCATTCAAATGCATTGATTCTTCTTTGGTCTTCCTTATTCAGTGTCCAACTTTTACACGCCTATGTGGTAATTGAAAATAGCATGGTTTGAGGCAGGTGCACCTTAGTCCTCAAAGCAATATCCTTTAACACTTTAAAGGAATCTTATGCAGCAGATTTGTCCAATGCAATATACATGACTTGATTTCTTGACTACCACTTCCACAGCAGGTTTCCACATGTCACTTAATTTAACCTTTATAACAGCTCTATAAGGAAGTATCATTATCCACATTTTCAAATAATGTCTGTATCAACAGACATGACTCCTAGAGTTTGCCCAGGGACACTTCCCAAACTCACTTTTGTTAAGGGCACAGGGTCAATCTTCTGTGTGCTGGAGATTGCTCACCATTGTCTCTAGAATCTTACTTCTATGGGATATGCCTAGTCATGAGCCAGAGGGGGAAGAATGCGCAAAAAGTCTGTGTCCAGTTCACAAAAGTCAGAATTGGCATGCCTTCATCTAAATATCCTTACAAAGCCTCAGGAAGTGCCCCCACTACCTGAACTACTTCCAACCTACTGTCCTTGGGCCAAGCTTTCTTCGAAGTCAATCTTCTGTCCAGCTGAAGAGCCTTCACTACCTCCATGGCTTTTGAACTCACATCGCAAGTCCTTAAATAACACACAAGGCTCTTCATTACCTGGATGGCCTCATCCCTGCCTGGGTGCTCCATCATTCCCACTGGGCACTCACTGGAGTTTTCCTCATCTCAGTAGTCTCCCCTCTAGGCTCTGCTTCATCTCAACATGTGCAGCTCCAAGGCAGGGCTGCCCAGCTCAGGAGGGAGGGACTAGGGTAAAGGTATCACACTTTCTGTCCACAGGGACATAGAACATCTCAGGCCAGTGCCATACTCCTCAATGTGCTGACTTTATCCTGAAGTTCACCATTTATAAATCAGAATGACATTTTGACCTTGCAGATTGTGTTTATGGTTCCAGTACATCTTATTCTTTGAGGGTCATCTCTTCAGGGATGACATGATGTGCTGTCTCAAAGCTGGGAGTGTCACCTCCCTCCCTACCCCCAATGCGCACTCTCCTTTACTCTCCCATGCACCTTAGGCTTGGCTAAGCCTCTGGGCAAATGTTTTGCAACTTGTCCTCAACATGCTATCTGACTATCCTTTTGCTTCAGTTCCACAGTTGAGCCCAGAGCTAAGCCCTATGGTGGAGTCCAAGATAGACCTGGGGTCATGCCCAGTTGTACAGAGTGGTTTATTACCACTCAGCAGGAGAAGGGTGGGGTCTGGGATGGAAAATCAAGTCTGGGCTGAAGTAAGGAACATATGATGGTGGTGGGGAGTGGGCAGCTGTGGATGGAGTGCACGAGGCCCCAGGTCATGGTGGGAAGAGCAGGTCTGGACCAAGCAATTGGCAAGCAGGCCTTTGATGCGGCAAGAGGAGGAAATGTCTACACAGTAGTCTGGTCAGTGGAGATGAGAGAATGTGGCCCTGTGGAATCAGTAGAGAGGCACTGGGAGCAGCTGACAGCATGGGTCCTGTTAACACCCTAGTCTTTTATTACCTTAGTTCATACTAGACTTAAGACTGAGTCTTAAGGAGGCTCAGAGACTGGGGATGTCTTGGAGCCTGACCTCCCTCTAAAGTTGCACGTTGTAGCATTCATGAGATTCCTTTCTTTGTAATGTATCTGCATTCACATCGATGAGATGTACGGTAAAGAGTGAAGTGTGCTGATACACCAACAGTGCATGGAAGAGGACTTGGTGCACTCTGCATGCTTAGGCAGGATCAGCAGCCCATATTCATACTGGCATTGGCTCGTTGGCTTGTATTGAAGATCCCTCTGTACCCAGTTGCCTTTATCTGTCATCTGCTCTCAGCTGCCCCCTCTGTCACTTCACCCCAGACAGTGCCTATCCTGCCTTGGACTCACCAGCCTTCACCTACTTGCTCCCCAGGAGCTGGGAAACCAGACTGCTGCCTGTGAAATAGGAAGGTCTGTGCCTTGGGGTGAGTCTCCTTCTCTCTCATTGCCTCAGTTTTACATATGTAATGAGGGGTCTAGGTATGTAATTTCCAAGAAGCTCCAGCTCAGTTTCCCTGAAGAGTGTCACTATTACCCCAAAATGTCTGAAAACCACCTGGGTAGAATGGGTGCTGAACTTTGAGGAAAAGGCAGCCCTCTCACCATCTCTTGACTGTGCCCTTCAGCTTCTGGATATGACTTGCCACACAAGAGGAAGCCTGTGGAGACAGCAGGCTACTGCCCTCCACCTATGTGGGAGCCACATCCTTCCTCGGTGGCCCTGGGGATCCTAATGGTCACAGGCCAGCTGCTCCTCCCTGCGGCCTCTGGAGGCTTCTCAGTAGTGGGATGAGGAACCAGAATCCCCGTGGATCGGCACCATCACTTGGTTACCTCACTCTGCAGATCATCACAGTTTAAAGATAGGCAGCGCTCAGCTCTGGAGACTACACGGAGCCCTGCCCAGCACCTGTTAGGATCCTGAGTACCTGCTTGTGTCCTGGGCACCCCAGAGGTGGCTCGTGGTCACAGGTGTGAAGTACATCTGCAACAACTTCAGAAACTGCAAGGAAACTCAAACTTCAAAGGAAGTTTTCATTTGTTCACCACTTGTTGAATTGATGACAGTAGGTTTTTGGGGTGGTGTTCCATGCTGGGTATTATTGCAGATGGTCTACTTTTGTCTCATGGTACTGTTAAAGAGACAGAGTCATTTTGAAAAATTCATGGAGCTCCAAATAAGCCTCAGTATTAAGTCCAAGTATGAACTGAGGTAATGAAAGACTTAGCTGGTGAAATCCTTTTTATTTTGTGGGGTGTACATTCAAACATCTAGTCTTATTCTAGAAAATGGTTATTTCTCAAGATAAATAAATGGAAAGATACTTCAATGAAAGCAAAGATCTCATTAGAAATCTTACAATGCATCTCTCTCTCTTACACACACGCACACACACACCCCCCCCCACACACACACTCACACATATACTAGGCTATACATCTCACTGAGCAGTTCTGATTGGAGGGTAAGTTTTCATGGCTCCCACTGTTCACAGAAAGCCTGACTTCCAGAGGGGGATGGAAGCCTTGCTAGTCCTGGCCCATGACTCCTGGGCTCCAGGCCCTCCACTTTGGGGAGGGGGTGGGCAGTGGGTGGGAAATACAGAGTTATGTGACTCTGACCCTCTCTACTTTGCAGGTTCTCCGGCATACTTCAGGACACTGGTCAGAAAGGCCAAGAGCAGCAGCACTGTCCTCAGAGGTAGGTGACTTCTGAAGTCCCTCTGACAGGACGGACTGCATGACCTTGACTTTGGTGTGGTCACATGTTAGAGTCAGTTATCTGTATCTGCCATGAACAGACACCTCCCAGCACCAGGTGGCTTTAGGTTTGGGTGCTGCTCTTGTGGAGTCCCTGCTCCATAGCATGGCATGTGTTCTTTCCTGGACATTTGGGGGTGAGTCAGGTTTGAAGCCATCTGAAAGAGCATGTTGACCTCACTGATCACCATCTTTCCAAATCTGCTATTCACATCAGCATCCACTCAGGGTCAGCCCAGTCCTTGGGGCAGAAAGGAACACAGAGCTGGTGTTCTCTGCAGTTGTAACACGTGGGTTTTTTCCTTTTGCGCACTATTGCTCCCTCCCCACTTCCCATCGAAGTCCCAGATGGACCTGTCTGTCCACCAGCTGGCTCCTCATAATGCTATCCATGCTGAGGATGGGGCTAGCTCCCTCTTCTTGTTTGCCAAAGATGGATATGACAAAGCAGAAGGCTGAGAGAGGCAGAGTTTTTGTCTCATGGCCTAGACAGTGTGGTCAGCAGCACTTCTCAGATCTCCTAGGACACAGGACGAAGCAGCTGACTGTGTCAGGAATGGCGCCTCCTCCTGTGCTTGCTAGGAAGCATCCAGAAGATGGCCTTCTAGTTGCAGTCAAGAACTGAAGGACTGGGGCCTACTGTGCTGAGCTCATGCAGGAGGTTCCCCTGGGCTCTTGCTGCTGTGGCCTTGCGAGGGGTGTACATTTGCCGAGAGGCTGTCCATTGCTGCAGCGGCAGCCAGCACACATATACCGGGAACCCCCACAGATGGCTTTGCTTGCTGCCTCACCAACAAATCCACAGGTAGCGTCGTCTGATTCCCATGAGCCTCCCTTTGAGCTGAATCGCCAACGTGATCTGAACTTGGAACTTTAAGAAATGTTTTTTTTCACTCAGTAGAATATAACATGGTGATACCGTCTGACCAGGTTGAACTGACTCCTCTGAAACTTTATCAAGCGTCTAAGATGGTCCTCTGTCGCATGAGTGTGAGCCAGTACTGTGACTGCATGCAGGTCCCATGCTGTACCCCTTGCAGGATGCTGTGGAGCTCTGCCCACTGCTGTGTGTGGTGCTGTGTTCATGAGATGCCCGTGGCTGTGACCTTCTGAGCAGGCCAGGGTTTATTACTTGCTGGGTACCGGGCTCATTCTTGAAATAATCCTTTGTGATTAGGGTCCTGGATGATCGTATAAACCTATATTGGGGGACCCTCTCAAGAGGCTGTGCAGGAGTTCATGGAAATCCCCTTCTATTTGGGGATAGCTGAATTTGAAGTGGCAAATGTTTAAGAGACCACGAAAAGGGGCACTTCCGTATGAAGGCAGCAAGAAGGTCTGTCCCTGGGCACGAAGGAAGGAGAGCAGCTTCAGATACCTCCAACATCTGCCATAGGTGCTCTGACACCTGCCCTGGCTGGAAGCATCGCGTCACAACTGCCCTCTAACTGGAGCATGAGTAGCATGTGCACTCTTGAAAACCCCTGCTCCTTCTGCTTTACTCCTTCCTTTGTCCGCTCCCCTTGACCTTCAGCTTGTTTTTGGTGCCAGAACAGAGTCGTCTCTGGCCCTTTGGAGGAGAGTCTGGGGTGGGGCATCCCACCTTTCTGCTCTGTTTCCTTACCAGCTGCATCTCACGCTGTCTGCTCTCTGTGATCCGCCTCCTGATCCCCTCTCACCCCCAACTCTGCCTTCCTGCTTCTGCTCCAGCACACCCTTGCCCCAAGCCCCGGGCTGGGTATGAGGACTTTGTGGCTAGTTGATATGCAGAAAACCCCCTCCTTGGCAGTGAGCCAGGGAACAGCCACTAGGGCCTGTTCTCTGTTCTGGGCACATAAAACAGGATGGCATTTTGGAATGAAGTGTAAAGGAGAGGACAAAGTGGCAGTCTGGGCATTGACACAGGTAGGACCATGTGTTGCTCATGGCTCTGGGTCCCATCTTCTGAAGAAGGTCGAGCCTGCAGATGCAGAGCAGGAAAGGAGCGGTCAGGGACTTGAGCTGAATGTGGTGTGGTCTGAATACAGTGCTGCTGGGTGGTGATAAGAGGGATCAGGGGAAGGCAGTGGGTGTGGGAGGACCCCTGCAGCAGGTGAGGGGGTGGGGGGTGAGTGCTCCTCCTGTCTACCTGCATGTTTCTTTTGGAGGACCTTCTTTGCTGGTGGCAGCTGAGTTTAATGGAATATGAATGCATTCTCAGTTTGGGGCAATCTGACCTACAGAGCCTCTTGATCTTCCCATAGTGGCCATTGACAGGATGCGTTCTTCTTCATCACGGCTGGAAGGCAAGGAAGAGTCTCAACAGATGAACTGAAGGCCATGAGTAACCAGACCCTGGTGACCGAATTCATCCTGCAGGGATTCTCAGAGACACCACAGCTCCAGGCCCCTCTCTTTGTCCTCTTTCTCATCCTCTACTCAGTGGCCCTCTGTAGCAACTCCCTCTTTGTCACAGCCATTATCTTCAGCTCTGCACTCCACACCCCCATGTATTTCTTCCTGGTCAACTTGGCTGTGTTGGATGTGGCCTGTGCATGTACTGTGGTGCCCAAGCTGCTGGAGTCCCTGGTGGCAGAGGAGAGAACCATCTCCTACAAAGGCTGCATGTCCCAGATGTTCTTCTTATCATGGTCTGTGGCCGCAGAGGTGTTGCTCTTCACTGCCATGGCCTACGACCGCTACGTGGCCATCTGCCAACCCCTGCACTACAGCACCCTGATGAGCCCCCTGGTGTGTGCAGCACTGGCTGGAGCTGTGTGGAGCATCAGTGTGCTTGGTGCTGGCATCAACACCTGCCTGATGTTGCGTCTCACCTTCTGTGGGCCTAATGTGATAGATCACTTCTTCTGTGAGATCCCCCCCCTCCTGCTGCTGTCCTGCTCCTCCACGTATGTCAATGACATCATGACTATTGTGGCAGACATCTTCTTTGCCGTGTTCAACTTCCTGCTCACCATGTTGTCCTACGGCTTCATCATCTCCACCATCCTGAAGATTCGGACAGCCGAGGGGAAGCGCCGTGCCTTTTCCACCTGCTCTTCTCACCTCACTGTGGTCACTGTGTACTACTCCACTGTCATCTACACCTACCTGAGCCCAGGCTCCAGCTACTCCCCAGAGACAGGCAAGATCATGGCTGTGCTCTACTCCATAGTAAGCCCCACCCTGAACCCTCTCATCTACACCCTCAGGAACAAGGATGTCAAGGCAGCTCTCAAGAAAGTCTTCACATTCTTAACAGAGAAACTGTAGTTGCATGATTTAAGCATAAGAGAAGCTGGTTCAGAGAAGTGGACAAGTCCATGCTATTGTACCACAAAATGTACTCATTTGGTGCCATATATAGTGAAAAGAAGAATCTACATAAATGAAGACACTATGTCTCTCATTTAAGATCATCTTAAATCTGGTGTGACTTGCTGTTCAGTTACCCCTAGAACACGACAATTCTATGAGCCTCAGCCTGAGCAAGACTAGTCTTGCTCCATCTTCATGGTTCAGATTGTTATGTTCCATCCACCGCTGAGGTTATTATGTCAGTCCATCCCTGGAGGGTGTCCCTTGCTTTTTTTGGTTTCTTTCTAGTGTCTTCTCTTTCCTGATGGCGTGTCTGAAATAAGATATTAAAGGTTCTGCCTATTCTTACTTTCAGGGAGCACTCTGGCTGTAGGTCTCCTAAGATGACCTGCTCATTCTTCTCTCCATTTACAGTGCAAGCATATTCAGTACTCATCACGACGCTCCAGTTTCTCAGTTTCTCTGCCTTTTCTCTGATGATCCAACTGTCACACGAATGGGAAACAACGGAAGAGACTGTGAGTTGGAACAGATGTGCCTCCTTCATCATTAAAATACTGTGTTTCTTTTTGAAACTTCAAAGAGCTTGTTTGCAGTTTATTTGTCCAGTGAAGTAAATGGTTTGATTTCCTGGCTGCTGCTTTCGTGGATACTGATGTTTGATACAAATGTAATGCAGTTTTGGACAACTTTAAATTTTTCTTAATTTATCATGAGGTTTTCTGTTGAATTAGGAATTTAGAAAAATGCTAAGAGGGCACCCAGAAATCACTTTGACATTTAATAAATGTAGAGCATAAACACCTACTGGCAATACATTTATTATTGGAAACACGCACACAGAGACACGCTTGGTGATAATGCAAAGTGAAAATACAGAAGGCAATACATAAATGTTCCAACCACTGGACCATCTCCAGCCTCATCAGTAATTTGCCCAGTGATGGGTCCTAAGGTCCTAAGGTTCAATAGTGGCTCTCCAAGGCTCATCACGTGTGCCTTGTGCTATAACTAACCTCTTCCTCAATGCTCTGAAACAAGTGAAATACCATGGAGACATAGACTGAGTCCTACAAGAATTACATCAGGGTCATGTCCAGTTCCAGAGCTTGGTGCCAGTGGATTGTGTCTGCCAGATGCATGGAGGGAGAAAGGGCTGGTGATAGAGTGGAGGGGGTGGTCAGGAAAGTGGTTGGAAACATTAAGGGTAGTGATATCCTACATAATAGCCAGTCTTAAGTAGCATCCGTGCTGCTAAGGTGCTGCTGCAGGCTGTGGATCTAAAAGTGGCAGCATTTTGACCACACAACAACTTGTTGGGAAGGTGTTGCAAGAACTCAAAGAGTTTCTGACCCTGCATGTATGGAGCCATTTCTGGAGTTAAGCTTCTTTGACCTGGAGCCTGCCAGTGCACCGCCTGTCCCACTCCCCATGTTGGAGGAGCGAATGTGTGGCCCTGCAGTCACAGAGAGAGACCAGAGGTGCCTTTGTCAACATGCCACAGCAACAGCAAGTTGTCCCATGAGGAGCAAACTGTGGTCAGCGCCAGCACTGTGTGAAACATTGTGAGGAGAGACTGAGGGACAGATTAGGAGAGTCAGTTGGGGCTATCAAGAGAGGGTAGACAGCCTTTGGAAAGAGAGATGGTTATCAATTCCTTACAGAAAAAAAGAAAATTGATGCCTTCTCCATTGTAGAAATGACTATAATGCATGTGTGTGTCATATGTTTGAGTCTTCTTTGAGTTCAGTAAACTCTTTAAATTCACATTTCATCATGTGTATAACCTCCACACTGATAATTTTGTGGACAATGTAACATTCCAAATCAAAGAGCACTGCTGAGATTGAGTAACCTGAATCAAGAGACTGCATCTTGAAAGTATATTCAAGACTACTAGAAAGTTTATTCAAGATTCCAAGAACATGCTTACCTCCTACACGTCCTAGTGCCACCATTTTTGTGGGTTGGCTGAGGAAAGCCTTGGGAAGACAAAGTCACCCATCACAGGACATGTAAGGGGAGATGTGGACAAGACAAGCTTGTTAGTGTGCTAAAAGCTAGAGATGATAGGTGTGGGGTCCTGGGAGAAGTACCAGAAGTCCAGGTTGACCTTTCCTCTAGGGCAAGTGTGTGTGTGTGTGTGTTTGTTATGAGGAAGTGTGTTACTGTAGGTATCTGTGGCTCAGTTAGTGCTTTTGAATGTGTGTAAATGTGCCTCTGAGAATGTGTGTGTGTCTGAGTACATATGTGTGTGTAAATTAGGTATGAGTATTGAGTGTGTGTCTGAGTGTTTGAGTCAGTGCATGAAAATGTGTGTGTGAGCAGATGTGAGCAAGGGTGTGCATTTGCATATGTGTACATCTTGAGTGTGTGTGAATGGGTTGTGAGTGTGTGATACACATGCCTTACCATTGCATTCTGGGTGGTCATTGTCATGTGCTCATCATCTTCACTTCTCTGGCCCATGAGTAGGTTTTGGGGGGCGGGGAGAGGGTTGCTTCGTCACTGGCACCTGGATCCCATTCCAAATGCCTCCAGACCAAAGAAGCGAGGAGGCTACTTTCCCCAAGGAAGGGTTTGTTTGCCTATAGAATTTGTGGGGCAGGTCTGCAGACTTCATCTATGTTGTCCTTTTCCCATTGATTTTCAGTTGGCTACCTCTGTTGTGTACTGTGCCTCAGAAAAGCTTTCTGGTGCAAAGTTCAGAAGCTCCACATCAAGCTGTGCTAACAAGAAGAACGGGGTGGGGTTGAGGGTGAAGTGTAGTAGTGAGGAGATATCAAGATGTGGGAGTGGGTGAAGTCAGTGAGAAGAAGAGAGAGACAAATGGAAGAATGCATGCATGAATGGGTGGATTGACAAAAGGCTGCCTGACAGAATAGGAAGCTTCATGGGAAAGCAGGTGGATGCTGAGTGGGTGACTAGAAGGTGAATAGAATGGTTGGGAACAACTCTTCAAAGCCTGAGAACTTGAGGCTCTCCCTCCTCCTGGAATAAAATCTAATGCCTCAAAAAGAGAGGATATATTACATTACCAGTACTTGTCATGATCAATCATGGCCCATAGGTTGGTGGTTCAGTATAGAAGTATTATTTGATAATTTACTATTATCAGAAGATTTTCATGTAGTCAGCACAGAGCCCACACATGACTTCAAATAACTGTATTAATGCAGAAAACTGGCAATTCCTGTGTCTCTCCAACAGAACCTTCTCTCTCAGTCTGACTGTTAATTGCAGGCAGAGTGAAAAGTCATAGACAACTTGGACTCCTGGACCTGTGGACGCTAACTCTCCTCTCTCATTTTCCCTAAAAGTTATGAGGATCTTGTTCACCAAGCCCTAGCTCCACAGTTCGCAGGATGAAACACATGCACTCATTCACATAAACACGCTAAGATCTCAGAAGACATATCCCAATCCCACCACTCAGG
>PVJH01016440.1:0-50562 GCA_004026705.1 Nesogale talazaci
CATTTGTGTATTTGAGCCTCCTCTCTGTTTGTGTCTTTCCCTATTTCTGTTAGCTTATGTAGTCCCTGTGCCAGTGTTCTCAGGTTGTTCCCAATTCCCTCATTGATGGCCCTAATAGTTTGGGATTTTACATCAAGATCTGTAATCCACCTTGAATTTAGTGCATGGAGTGAGGAAAGGGTTTTGCTTCATTTTTCTACAGGTAGATGTCCATTTTTTCCAACACCACTTGCTGAAAAGGGCATCTGTTTCCCATTTGATACTTTTGGGGCCCTTATCAAAGATCAGTTGTCTGTATGCTTATGTTTTTATTTCTGTATTTTCAGTTCTTTTCCATTGGTCTGAGTATCTGTCATTATGCCAATACCATGCTGTTTTGACCACTGTGACTATATAGTATGTGCAAAAGTCAGGTAAGGCAAGCCCGCCCATGATGTCCTTCTTCTTGAGGAGCTCTCTACTAATTCTGGGCTTCTTCCCTCTCCATATGAAGTTGGTAATCATTTTTTCCATTTCTTTGAAGAAGGAGGATGGCACTTGTATTGGTATAGCATTAAACTTATATAGGGGCTGGGGTAGGACTGTCATCTTTACTGTGTTGAGTTTTCCGATCCACAAGCATGGGATATTTTTCCATTTCTTGAAGTCATTCTTGGTTTCTTGTAATAGAGTTCTATGATTTTCCTCATATAGATTTTTTTGTTCTTTTTGTCAGGTAAATCCCTAGATATTTCAAATTAGGCTTGAATATTGTGAAGGTTACCTCTTTTTTTAATCTCCTCTTCTGTGGTCTTATCTGATGTGTAGACAAGACCAATTGACTTCTGATTGTTGATCTTGTATTCTGTCACTGTGCCATAGTCCTCTATTGTTTCCAGTAATTCTTTTGTGGAGCTTTTGGGGTTTTCCATATATATAATATTGTCTGCAAATAATGATAATTTCACCTTTCCCTTTCACAGTCATATACTTTCTATGTCTTTTCTTTGCCTTATGCTATTAGCTAAAACCTCCAGTAAGATATTGAACAATAGAAGGGACAAAGGACATCCTTGTCTGGTCCCCTTTTTCAGTGGGATTTGTTTATCTTTTCTCCATTAACTATCACATTGGCTGTTGGTTTATCATATACAGCTTGGATTTTCTTGAGGAATTTTCCTTCTAGTCCTATCTTCTTGAGTGTCTTAAACATGAATTTTGGTGTTGAATATTGTCAAATGCTTTTTTGGCATCATACTATTCTTATATTTTTCCTGTCAACATGGTGAATGATCCTAATGGTCGCTTGTATGTTGAACCACCCCTGCATTCCGGGTATGAACCCACTTTGTCATGATGAATTATTTTTTTAATATACTTTTTTATTCTATTGGCCAGTATTTTCTTAAGGATTTTTGCATCAATATTCATTAGGGATATTGGTCTGTAGTTCTCAATTCTTATGGGACCCTTGCCTGGTTTGGGTATCAGTGTTATACTAGCTTCATAGAAGGAGTTTGGGAGGTTGCCATCTTTTTCTATGCTTTGGAAGAGCTTGTGTAGGGTTGGTGTCAGTTCTTCCCTGAATGCTTGGTAGAATTCTCCTGTGTAGCCATCTGATCCTGGTGATTTTTCTGTTGGTAGTCCCTCAATAACCTTGTTTATTTCTTCCATTGTTATGGATCTGTTAAGATTCTTGACGTCTATTGGAGACAATCTAGGAAGAGATTGCTTTTCCAAGAATTTGCTCATGTCTTCCAAGTTGTTGAGTTCATTGGAGTATAAGTCTTTGTAGTACTATTCTTTTGATTTCATTTGGATCAGTTGTGATATCCCCTCTTTCATCCCTTATTCTTGCTATTGAAATTTTCTCTCTTCTTTCTTTGATTAAGTCTGCCAATTGTTTATCAATTTTGTTAATTCTTTCAAAGAACTAACTTTTAGCAGTGTTAATTTTTCCATTGTTTTCTTATTTACCTCTCCCAAATCTCAGCCCTGATTTTTATTATTTCTTTTCTTTTGCTATCAGTGGGATTATCCTGCTGACTCTGCTCTAGTTGTTGTAAATGCTCTGTTAACGTATCAGTTATGAGATGCTCTTCCTTTTTCAGGTGTGCCTGTATTGCAATGAAACTTTCTCTTAAGACTGCCTTTGCTGTGTCTCATAAGTTTGGGCATGTCGTGCTTTCATTCTCATTAGTTTCTAGAAATTTTTTAATTTCCTCTCTGATCTGGGCCAGCACACATACTTTTTGTAATAGAGAATTATTCATTCTCCAACTCTTTTTTCTAGTTCTCCTCACCTTCCTTTTGTTGATTTCCAACCTTATGGCAGAGTGGTCTGAGAGTGAGTTCTGTATGATATCAATATGCTTAAATTTATGTAGATTCTCCTTATGTCCCAGTATGTGGTCTATCTTTGAAAAACTTCCATGTGGGGCTGGGAAGAATGTGAAATTCTTTTCCTTTGGATGAAAGACCCTGTAGATATCTACCAAGTCAAACTGTCTAATTATAGTATTTAGATCTCTTGCCTCCTTGTTGAGTTTCTTTCCCTGTGATCTGTCTTTCTCAGAGAGTGGTGTGTTGAAGTCACCCACTATAATTGTTGAGGCTGTACTATCTTTTTTCATCATATGAAGTTTACATCTTCTGCAGGTCTCTCATTCAGGGAATATAAATTTAAGATGCTTATTGGATCATAGCCTACCCTTCCCTTAAGCATTATATAGTGTCCTTCTTTTTCTCTTATTATGGTTTCCACTTTAAGGTCAATTTTATCTGATATTAGGATTGTTACTCCTGCTTTTTTGGAATCGCTGTTTGCTTGGTATATTTTTCTCCAGCCTTTGATTCTCAATATATATTTTTTCTGTGATCTTAAGATGTGTCTCCTATAGACAACTGATTGAGGGTGTATGTTTTCTAAACCAGTCTATTAATTTCTGTCTCTTAAGGCCTGAGTTCAATCTATTAATATTTAGGGTTATTACATCTATCTGTGCACTCTGTTTTGTCATTTTATTAATCTTGGATTAGATTTTTTTCTATTTCGATGGGTTGTGTCAATGTCTATTTGTGGCTCATTCTTGCCTTTCTTCCATCTCTGAGCCAGAATTATCTTGGGGGTTGTTATCCTTTTGATAGTTTCTGGGTAGATTCATTCTTTGTGTGTTAGATGGTTGTTGTTCTTCTTCTTCCAGTGGGTCAGTGAGGATCTTTTGTAGGGTTGGGTTCCTTTTAGCATGTTCTCTGAGATTTTCCTTGTCTGGAAAGACTCTAACTTCTCCATCAATTTTGATAGATAATTTGGCTGGATAGAGTATTCTTGGGTTTGCATGGTGTTCCTGCAATTTTCAGAATATGCTGCTCCACTATCTCCTCTTCCTCATAATTTTCATTGGTAGGTCTGAGCATATTCTTATCTGTTTGCCTTTATATGTGATTGCCCTTTTTTCCCTAGCTGCTCTCATAATTTTCTCTTTCTCTTCATAATTGGATAGTTTAACAACTATATGTCTTGGTGTTTTCTTCTTGGGGTTTAGTCTAGCTGGTGTTCTTTCGGCCTCCTGTATGGTTGTATGGCTTTCATTCATTAAGCTAGGGAAGTTTTCCTCTAAGCATTCCCTCACTATTTTGGATGTTGGTTTTCTTGATGCCTCATCCTCCGGCAGACTGATAATCCTAATGTTGTTTCTTTTCATAGTATCAGCCAGGCATCTAATATTTTCTTCTGCTTCTCTCATAGACTTGTTAGATTTTTTTCCCCATTTATTAATTTCTACTTGTGAGTCCTCTAGATCACTTGTCCTGTTCTCTGCCTCCTCCATTCTCTGGCCCAAATCTGAGAGCTTACTATTAGTTTGTGTTAGCTCACTCTTTAGTTCTTGGATTTCCCTTCCGTTCATGGCCTTTATCTCCTGTATCAATTCTTCTTTCTTCTTTAATGTGTTGTTTAAGAGCTGCATACGTGTTAGTAACATCTTGAAGATTTCTTTCTGTGGTTGATCAATCTCCTCATTTTCTATGCCAGCTGATCTTATTGCATTGGATTCTGTTTCTTTTTTCTTGATACTGTGGAAGTTGTTAGCTGTTTTTTGTTTGATTTATTCAAATTAGGTGGCATTTTCCTTGGTATTTTGTGTCCCTGGGGTCTCTCTTTTAGGAGGCTGGTCTTACATTATAGCTTTCCTCAGGGACTGTTTGCAGCTGGGCCTTGCAGATCTGATGGAGTGTGTTGGCTGAGCAGGGGAGTGAGTTTAGGGCGTGGCTTGGGGTTGGGTGATCTGTTCCTGGCTAGGGGCCCCTGCAACAGATAGGTGAGAAAAAAAGCCTGTAGCACTCTGGGGTGGGGAGAACTGGTTGGCTGTTTACCCAGCGAACAATGTAAAGGGGACCTCTCTGTCAAGGGTCGGTTGTGGGGCCGGAGCCCTGAACAGGCTGCTTCTATGAGGGGTCCCAGGGACTGTGAGGAGTGCAAGATTTTCTCTCGCTCCTGTTAGAAAGTGTGGCCCAGGTGGGACAGACTTGGATTTAGGGGATGGGTTGATCTTATTCTGGGCAATGATAGCATCCTTAAGGTGCGCCTGGGTGCAGGCCTCCTGGGTGGGGGAGGGACTGGCCCACCATTCAGCTGGGGACTCAGGAGTCCCTGGGGGTGGGGAGTGAGAGGTGTGGGTCTATGAGGAGTGTCCCCTGGGCACCCTGGGCACCTTGATTGAGGTGGGAAAATTGAGTTGGGAAGGACTGGTCAGCGATTGCGTGTGGATGCTGATTAACTGGGGGTCCCTGATCTCATGTTGTGGAGCGGGCGCCCTAGATTCAGCCGGCACAAAGAACCCGCAGCTTCTGTGCCAGCGTCTGCGCCTGGTTCAGAGGAGGACTCTGAGCTTTCCTGGAGTCACAAAACCCAATTCGAGAGCCCCACCCTTCCCCATGTCACCCCCACTCACAGACCTCCAGGAGCTCCAGGCGTGCGTGCATGAGCTTCCTATCTGGCCGACATCTTCCCTCCTTCACTATGAATACTTTTAACAAAATAAAATAAGTACAGAAGTTTAAAATGCATTATAATTCTAATGATCACTAATAAACGAAGTTTTCACCTGTTCCAAGAATGCCTTTGCCTAATTTTCTAGGTAGTTTTATTTTGTGTATGCATCTATGATTTGCAAATCTCTTTGATTCTTACTTATCAGAAATAAAATTAAAAATTCTATAATGGTAGAAAAATAGGCTTAACTATTTACTTCATTTTTGCCTTAACCTCTAAAACTCAAATTTCATTAATATTTATTCTTTCACCATTCCTTGCATACTGCAATTACTTCTGCATTTCCTTGATTTATTGCTTAACTCTGACTCATTTATGTACCTTTCTAATACATTGCCTCATGCATTTGTATATTTTTTGACTTCTAATCTAAACATTATGCCACTGACAATGTTGTCTTTTATATAAACAAATTCTATTCATCTATTAAAAATGTCTCAATGGTTTATTTTTACTTCAAAGATAACATTTAATGTTGAATAGAAGATATCCATATGTATTAAAATAAATTTGATTTTCATAAAATCTTGTACACTTTCCTTAAAAAATATAAGCTAACCATCACAATGTTAATTCTTACCCATGGTGACCCTTTTGTTTCAGCACACAGATAAGTCTCTCAATATTTTCTTTTATTTGCTGCTGCCCAGTTTACACTCCTGCACATTGATTAATGGTATGAAATAATATTTGTTTCCCCTTTTGTTGCCCATAGATAGATACTTGTACTTAGATAATCTCACTTCTAGATGACACTGGAAGACTCAGCTTCATGCATCAAAGGACAGAGCAACTGACAACTGTATGAGATAGGGTCAGAAGTGTTCAGGTGGGAGGAAACTCTAAACGTGACTGAGGGGCCATCTTCTGCCTCTATCTCAGACGATTCTCTGCTTGCATTCATTAAGCCTTCAGTATCGGACAGTACTTCAAAACTATCCATCATGTTTTCATGATGCTGAGTCCTCCTGTGCTGCCTGTCCTTAGTCTAGAAGCGCCACAGAAACCTGTTCTCCATACAAAAACAAACCCCTCAGTATTAGATCAGTAAACACTTGTTCAGCTGACTCGCGTGCGTCATGCTATGCTCATTCAGTAGCTCCACTGGCACAGTAATTACGTGATGAGCTGCGAACTGTAATGTCAGCTGCTCTGCGAGAATGAAGAGACTTTCGACTCTAATAGGAAGTCATAGTCTTGAAGAAGCACAAGGGAATTTTTGTTCTATCATCTAAAGTCAATGTTAGGAGGAACTGACTCAATGATAGCGAGTTTGTTTTGTTTTCCTTTATTTCTCCCCCATTCAGCAACTATTTCTTATTCATCATTTCATATTTATCACAATAGTAAAGACAACATCAACCTATTATCACATTAATAGCATATGGCTGTCAGTTGAAGGACTATCTAAGTAAAGAGAAAGAGCTGCAAAAATTTGCTAGCGATCAGAACATGGAATGCACGAAGTATGGATTTTGGCAAATTGCAGTGGTCAGGAAAGGAATGGAATTCATAAATATTGATATCCTAGGCATTGTGAACTGAAATAAACTGGCATTGACCATTTTTAATCAGAAACCAAATGATGTATTATGCTAAGAATAACACAGTCAAGAAGAATGCCCTTTCAGTCGTCATCAAGAAACCCATTGTAAATTTAAGCCTTGCAAAATCAAAATCAAAGGGTTATGCTATCTGTGATAAGATTATAGCTATCTGTGATGAGGGAAATATGATTAAAAACTGTAATCCAAGTTTATGCAATAATCATAGGAGCTGGTGATGAAGAATTCTACCAAATACTTAAGTCTGAAGTTAATCAGACATGTAAAGATGCATTGATAATTATTGGTGATGTGAATGCAAAAATTGGAAGCAAAGAAGAAGGACTTTGTATTTGGGCAATAAGAATTTGGTAATAGAAATTAACCTGTAAATAGTATAATAGGATTCTGTAAAACCAGTGACTATTTTTTAGCAAATGCCCTTTATCAACAGCACAAAAATCAACTATACACATGAATGCTCCAGTTGAAATGCACAGAAATCAAAATGACTACATCTGTGGAAAGATATGATGCAGAAGCTTAACATCAGCAATGAACTCAGACCAGGGGATGACAGCAGAACAGGCCATCAGTCGTTCATATATAAGTTGAGGATAAAATTGGAGATCATTAAAACAAGGTGGTTATTCCTGAATTTCAAAAACATCTCAAGAACACATTTGATACAGTAAACACTAGTGATCAAAGACCTTATGAGTTATGGGAGAACATCAAGAATGTAATTGTTATTGGAAATGAGGGGGTGTACAGGTTGGTGACTTAAAACTAATCTGTAGGTAATTGACTTTTCCTACCAGAGGGGTGGCAGGGAGGAGATGAACCAGTTAGGGGGTAGTGTAACAGTGATGAAACAAACAACCTTCCTTTAGTTCTTCAGTACTTCCTCTTCCCTCTAGCATAATCCCAATTCTACCTTAGAAACCCGGCTAGCCCAGAGGATGTACAAGTGAACAAAGAGGAAGAGGATGCATAGAAGATCCAGAACAGATGATTTCTTCAGGACCAGGGTTGAGAGTGGCAACACTGGGAGTGTGGAAGGAAGGTGGAATAGAAACAGGGAACTGATTATATGTATTTACATATAACCTCTTCCCTGGGGTATGTATAATGGGGAAATGGGTGAGGGGATACAGTGGATAGTATAAGATAAGATAAAGTAATAATAATTTATAGATTATTAAGGGTTCCTGAGGGAGGGGGGAGTAAGGAGGGTTGGGAAAAAATGAGGAGCTGATGCCAAAGGCTTACATACAAAGCAAATTTTTTGAGGATGAGGAGGGCAACATATGTACAAATATGCTTGACCTACAATGGATGGATGGATGGATTGTGATAAGAGATGTACGAACCCCCAATAAAATGATTAAAAAAGGGTTATTAAGGAAAAAAATGAAATATTTTTAAAAGAAAGCAAAAGGACAATAAAAACGAAAGAGAAAATGTAAAAGTAGATGTCAGAAGATACTTGGAAACTTGCTCATAATCACAGAGAACCTAAAACAAATGGGGAAAAAATAAGAAGTCAAACAAACAAATAGAAAATTATTAAGGGAAGCTTGAGAAGACAAAACAAAGTATTATAATATAATTTGTAAAGACAGAATTAGAAAATCAACAGGAAGAACACATTCAGCATATCTGCAACTGATTGAACTCAAGAAAAATTTAAACCTCGAGTTGAAAGATATTAGAGGAAAAATATTGAATGATGCACAAAGCATCTGAAGAAATTGGAATGAATACATAGCATTACTGTACCCAAAATAATTAGTCAACATTCCACAATTTCAGGAGGTAGCATATGAACAAAAATTAAAAGTGCCATTGGAAGAAGCTACTCTGGGAGCATTAGTCAAAAGCAAGACTATAGAAATTGATGAAATATTAATTTTAATGTTTCATTGAACTGATAACGTACTGGAAATTTATGCCAGGAAATTTGAAAGATAGCTGCTTGTCCAGCTGACAGCAAAAGACTCATATCTGTGCCCATTCCAACAAGAAATGATCCAACAGAATTCTCAATCTATAGAGCAATATCATTGATGTAGCATAAATTTGCTGAAAACAATCCAACAACAGTTGCATCACTACATTGACAGGAAAATGCCCGAAATTCAGGCTAGATTCAGAAGTTGACTTGGAATAAGGGATATCCTTGCTTGATGTCAAGTGGGTCTTGGCTCAAAGAGGAGAATACTGGAAATATATTTTCTTGTATTTTATTAACTATTAAAAGGTACTAGACTGTGTGGACCATAATAAAATATAAATAACTTTGACAAGAATGAGAATTTCAGAGCACTTCACTGTGTTAATACGCAACTTGTACATGAATGAAGTGACGGGTATTCTAACACAGAGATTCTCAATCTGTGGATCACAACTCCTTTGGGGGTTCCAGTGACCTTTTCACAGGGGTCACCTAAGACTCTGTGAAATCACTTATTTCTGATGGTCTTAGGATCTGAGACACCACTCCTATATGCATCATCAAGTGGGTCCACCCACATGTAGATATACCTCCATACAAGTACGCTGCCCCAGTTTGAAAACCATTACCCATGCTACACCATGCTTCAAGATAAAATCTCATTTATTTGTAATTAGAAATAAATATATATTTAACAATATGAAATCACATATTGCTTTGTGGTGAATCACTGTTCTTTAAATATGTTCAAATTGTAACAATAAAAATACATCCTGCTTATCAGATATATATAGTATCGTTCATAACAGAAGCAAAATGACAGTTATGAAGTAGCAATGAAAATAATCATTTTCATGGATCAACAATTGGTTGGAGATCACCACAACACGAGGCATTAAAAGGTCATGGCATTAGGAAGCTTGAGAACCACTGTGCTAACAAAACAAGGAATATTGCATGATTTAAAATCAGATAATGCTTGTGGCAGGCATATATCCTCAAAAAATAATGTTCAACCTGTACACGGATCAAATAATGGAGAAGCAAGAATACTTGAAGAAGAATGTGGCATAGGGATCAGAGGAAGACTCAATTCTAATCTCTGATTTGCACATAACAAAGACTTGCTTGCTGAAAGTGAAGCAGATATGAAGCACTTGCTTCATATCAACTCAATATGGATTTCAACTCAATATGAAGAAGAGCAAATTCTTCCTAACTCGACCAATAGTTAAAATCATGATAAATGCATAAAATGTTGAAGTTGTCAAGCATTCTGTCTGATTTGTATTGGCCATCAATGATCATTGATGCAGCAGTTCAAGAGATCAAAAGACACATTGGGTCAGGCAAATCTTCCATGTAAGACCTCTTTAGGCCATTGAAAAACAATAATGTTATTTTGAGATCCAACTGCACCTGACCCAAATCATGGTGTATGTGATTTTCTCTCATGCATGTGAAAGTTGAACATTGAATAAGAAAGCCTAAAAGAAAATCAATGAGTCTGAATTATGGTGCTAGAGATGAATGTTGAGAGTACTACTGGAATGACAAAAAGACAACAAATATGCCTCAGAAGAAGTAGTCAGAGTGCTTCTCAGAGACAAGGAGGGCACAACTTCATCTTACATGCTTTGGGCATAGTATTAAGAGAGACCAGTCCATGAAGACGGAAATTATGCTTGATAAAGTGTTGGGTCAGTGACAAAGAAGACAGTCCTCCAAGAGATGGAGTATCACAATCATTGCAATCATTGACTCAGACACAGGAACAATTGGTGGGGTGGTGGAGAGCCAGATAGGGTTTCATTCTGTTGGGCACGAGATCTCTATTGATCTGAACCTAGTCAAAGGCATCTAACAACAGAGAAATAGTCTTCATTCTGTCCAACTTAGTTATTTCTAGAAATCATTCAATCTTCCAGTTTTAAATTTAACTCAAAGGGAACACTTAACATTTTCTTTCCCATTTATCTGTTCACCTAGAATATTATTGCTTTTTCATTGTCAGTTGTATGAAGTTATCCAGAGATTGCACACTGTTTTACACACACAGAAACCCATAAACAGGTAACAATCCATTAGAACAGTGGTTCTCAACCTTCCTAATGCCACGTTCTATTAGTTAATACAGGTTTTTTTTAAGGGGGGCATCACTGCCCTCTGGTGGGAGTGGGAGGCCTTGCTCCTGGAGAGCTCCTGCTGGATTTGAACCGCCACGCCAGTGGGCTGCAGTCCCACACTCAACCACTATGCCACCGGGGCTTAGCCTATTAATACAGTTTTTTATGTTGTGGTGAATCTCAAACCATAAAAGTATTCTCATTGCTGCTTCACAACTGTAATTTTGCTACTGTTATGAATCAGGAAAGGGTTGTTCAATCAGGAAAGGGGTCGCAACTCAGAGGTTGAGAACTGCTGCATTAGAAAATAACTTACAACATATTCCAGTCTTAGTAGGATTATTTGTATATGGTCAGTCTTGACATAGATAGAATAGCAATTAATCCATTCGAAATAATACATAAATGAACAAGTACATATATTTATTTCAACTTTTGAATACTTTGATGTATCCTTATGTTAAGACTTTTTTGAATTAATATTTAAAAATATTTATTTAAAATCTTAATGCATATTAGTGGATAATGAGGTTCCATGTGGATTAGTTAAGGCATTCTCTTCCTATTCTAAAGGCCCACAATTAAAAGTCACCAGTAGCTCAGTGGAAAAATAGATGGTCATCTGTTTCAGTAAAAATTTACAGTCCTGGAAATCATATGAAGCAGTGTAGTTATGTATAGTTAGCAGAATGTTTAATATCCTAGAATTTGTTATTTGAGATATTTACTGATATAAATAATACTAATTAGAATAACAGATAGCAATCTACAGCTCAAAACTATGTTATTAAAACTTTATTTCCACAACTGTTACACAATGAAACTTTTAAGTACATTAATAGGCTTGTACCAGGTGCTAAACTTATAGTTTCTTTGTATATGTGCTAATTTTAAATTCCTTTGAAATAATATAACCAACCTGAATATTACCACATGGCTAGTAGAGAAGGAAATTTCTCTAAATGTGTATTATTCAGTTATCAATGATGATTTAATGATATATAAATAGATGGTCTAGTTATATGAAAAATAACATTAAAGTGAAATGTCTTTTATACTCATATGTTTATGTAACTTCACATTATAAAAAGAAAAAAACTTGTCATTAAGTTAATTCATGCTCATTGGCATCCCCAATATTGTAGAATCAAAACCCTATGGTTTTCATTTGTTCTGATCACTCCTGGCTATATTAATATAGATTTTCTCCTAGATGCATCTGGATGAATTCAAACTACCAAATTTTCAATTAGCTGCAGAGTACATAACATTTTGTTCCACCTGTGACACTGTCTTTCTCTGATTTGTTCATTGTAATTTATTCTATAAATGCAAAATGATTAGTAATCCAGCAACAAAAGTGATATAAAATATACGTAATAATATCCAAATAAATAAATATTCTACAAAATAAGCAAACTATTTGAATTATCTGCAGTCTTTCATAGAACGAACAGCAGCAGAACATTGCCAGAAAGAGTGCTATATGATCAACTCAAGTCAGAAGATTCTCAAACTAGAACTGAGGAAGAATTGTTTTCTTCAACTAGAATTGACCATAATGACATAGATGGAGTAAAGCCATTAAAACCTTCATTTGATTCAATGATAAAATACATTGAAGTACATTTTAAGTAAGTACGTATATGCTTGCAGCAGCTGCTAAACTTACAGTTTCTTTGTATATGTGCTAATTTCAAATTCCTTTGAATAATATACTAATAAACTTCTTTGCAAAAATCAATTCATAATTGTAACTTGGAATGTGTGTGGTTCAGGGATCCTCAAACTACTACTGAGGCCCCATGTGGCTCACTGAGGACATTTATCAGGGCCCCACCAGGTGTTTTTGCCACTGCTGCTGTCCTGCTTAGCAGTCAACTCATCCCAAGCCCACAGTGAATTGTTCATAGTTCTTTGTTATGTTGTTTTTAACTATAGTCTGGGCCTACAATGGTCTGAGGGACAGTGAATTGGCCCCCTATTTTAAAAGTTTGAGGATTTCTGTAAAAGTTATCAAAAATGAACTGAAACACATTAAAATGGCTATCTTAGGTAACAGTGAGTTGAAATGGATGGGTATTGGCCATTTTTATTCATGAAAAATCATGATTAATGAGGTTGAGAATAACAAATTCAGGAAGAATGGCATAGCATTCATCATAAAAAAAGAGATTTCAAGTACAATGCTGTTTATGATATCTATTACCATGCAAGCAAATATATCTCCTACAATATTTTTAAATTTATGCACCAACTATTAGAGGCACTGATGATAAATTGAAGAATTCTACCAAAGTTTTAAGTCTGAAATTGTTCAAATATGCATTCAAGATCCATAGATAATTATTTCCAATTGGAATACAATAGTTGGAAGCAAAGAGGAAAGAAGAGTAGTTTGAAAATATGACCCAGCTGATAGAAACAACACTGGAGATCGTATGATGAATTTTTTCCTGAGCAATGACTTTTTCATTGAAAAAGTCTTTTTTTTCCCCCAAAAAGACAAACAACCACTATCCACATGGAAGTCCTTAGCTAGAATTCACAGACATCAAATTAACTGCATCTGTTGGGAGATATAGCTAAAATCAGCAGCTAAAACAAGGCAAGTGACTGACTGTGGAAATGATGATCAACTTCTATATTTAAGTGCAGGTTGAAACTGAAGAAAATTAAAATAGATCCATGACATCCTCAATACAACCTTGCATATATTGCATCTGAATTTCAAAAACATCTCAGGAATATATTTGATATATTGGACACTAAGGACAGAAAATCTGGTGAGCTGGGGTATGACATCCTGGAGGCTACACATGAAGAAAGCAAAGGGTCAATTAAAATTAGGAACGAAAGAGAAGATCAGAACAGAGGTTTGAAGATACTATGAGATTGATTTTAACTGAAGAACAGCTAATTAAAAGGAAGAAAGGATGAAGTAACTGAGTTGAAGAGAATGTTTCAAAGGGAAATTCTAAAAGATGAAATAAATTTAGTGAAATATGAAAAGACTTAGAGATAGAAAACTAAAAATAACAACATACTCATCAAACCTTAATTTGAAAGAACTGAAGAAACATAAGCCTTGAGTTGTAATACCATTGAACATTTTATGGGCAAAATAGAGAGAGATTCAGGAAGCATAAAAAATGAAAATAATAGACAAAGTTATTGTACCCAAAATTGATCAGCATTCAACCATTTCAAGAGATAGCATGATAATCAAGAAGCTGTGATGCTTTAGGGAGAAATCCAAGTTTCACTGAAGGCATTAGTTAAAAACAAGTCTACAGGAATTGATGTAGCTTGTATAATTTGAAATGTTTAAATAGCTGATGAAATAGTGGAAGAGCTTACAAGCCTATTCCAATAAATTTAAAAGACTATTACTTGGCCAACTGACTGTAATCAGAAAGATAATTCAACAGAATGCTCAAATTAAAGAATAAAAACATTAATACTGCCTGAACTCAAAGAATACCAGAAAGATGTTTACTTAAGTTTGATTGACTATGCAAAGAAATTAAATTTTGTATAGCATAACAAACTATGGAGAACTTTTCAAAACAATGGAACTTCTAGAGCACTTAGAACCTACAGAACCTATTCATGGATCACATTGAAGTTGTGCAATAAGAAAAAGAGAATATTTCATGGATTAAAATTAAGAAAAGTTTGAATCCGGATAGCAGGTTCTGATCATACTTACTCTATATGTTGAACAAATAATGTGAGGAAATGGACCATCTAAAGGAGAATGTTATATCAGAGCTAGAGGAAGGATTATTAACAACCTTTGACATTCAGATAACACAACTTTACAGAATGCTATTTAAAGGCATTTGAAGAATTTGCTGGTGGAATCAAGGATTGCATCTTTCTATATGATTACAAATTAATGTAATGAAAACTAAAATCATCACAATGAGACAAGTAGGTGACATCTTAGTAAATATTGAAAAGGTTGAAATTGTCAAGGATTTTGTCTTGATTGCATGCACAAGCAATGCTCATGGAATCAGCAATTTAGAGATCAAGTGATGTGTTGCACTGGACACATCTGCTGCACACAATCACTTTAAAGTGTTGAAAAGGAAGGATATCACTTTGAGGACTAAGATGTGCATCTGATACAAGCCATGGTATTTTCAACCTTGTAGATGAGAAATGTTGAATGAAGAAGAATCAAAATATTTGAATTATGTTGCTGATGAAGAATAGTGAAAATTCCATGGATTTTGAAAAGATATGCCTTGGAAAATGTATATTGAGAATGCTTCTTTGAAGCAGAAGTGCAAAATTTCATCTCAAATACTGTGGACATGTTGTCCAAAAAGATCAGTCCCTGGAAAGACATCACATTCGATAGATTAGAAGGACAGTGGGAAACCATTGAAGAATGAAATTGACACCACGACTGCAACAATGGACTCAAGCGTAACACCAGCATATACTCTCACATAACCCTTGAGAACCGCAGATGAATGGACAGTGTTTCTTTTATACAAGGGTTGCTCTGAGTCACAACCAACTGGATGGCACCTAGCAGCACCAACAATATCCATGCCAAAGAAATTCATCACAAAAATAAACAATATCGTCATAGAGAAAATCACTAGTAGCCAAAGATTATTGGCTAATGATGCACAATCTTCCTACCTATTATTAGCACATAGTACATAATTGCAACATGTAGTACATGTTCTTCATTGTCTTACCTGAGCTCTTTCTTTTCATTGGCAGTCACCATATCTTCATCTCTTTGAATTTATGAATTTGAGTATAGTTTGCTGAAAAGCTGTCACAAGAACTAGGCTCGAAATTACTAATACATATTTATTTTACAGTGCAAAACACACTTGGTCGAATACAAAACAAAAATGCTTGAGCATTGGTAAATATTTTTAAGTGTTTATATTTTCCACACTGCTGATGCTGTGAGAATGAAAGTCTAACCTTAAGGGTTGGTGTAGAATGGGGCTGGAGGAGATCAGACACAGAATAGAATATATAGAGAAAGCAGAGCTAAGATAAATTTATTTGAAACCAGAATGAACATGTTAACACTTGAATTTAAGTAGTTGTGCCATTAATTTATTGCAGCAGTGAATTCTTCAATTCAGATTTTTCCATATTATATTTTACTTGTCAATGAAAATATTTCAGCTTTTATGTTTATTCAATGAAAGATTTCTTTAAAATAATCTTACTGGGTGTTCTTATAGCAATCCATACATCTATTGTGTCAAACACATTTGTACATATGTTGCCATCATCTTTTACAAAACATTGTCTTTCAATTTCTATAAATATGTTGTTCTGTCAATAATATTATACAAGTATGTATTCAAGCTTTTAAATACATAACTTTATATTTGAAAACATGGTTTGACCATTTTACTAATTACTATTTCTTTGCTTTGTACTGTCTTCGTTACTGGAAATCACCAGGACCTTTTCACAGATTAGAATACTTGAGTTAGAGAAGTGAAGTAATTTTCCCAAGTCACGCAGTTTTTCAGAAAATAATTAAAATTCAAAATTTCACTATATAAACCCAGATAATGGGACCTTCTAATTACAATTATGCTTCACTAACAAGCTAATTAATGATGTGCCCAAATGAGTCAATATTGTATGATAGTTGAGTGTAGCATATATAAAAGAAAAGGACACATATTGTCCATTATAATCCTCAGACATAGGAAAGCTAGAATAATTATAGAATGGATTAGAAGGCTTGCATATGCCTTTTCATATTAAAATCAGACCGATTTTGGAGTGATACTACTTATTTTATATAGCTCTGCAAATATTTAAATATACAAATTCAGCATTTTGAGTCTCCATGCAGATATTGTTGTCCCTGAAGCTAAGCCAATAAGATATTGTTGCTGTCCCTTGGGCTAACCCAATAAGACATGGTCCTTCTGAGGCACAACTTGCTCATACCTCCGTATCACTCTAATCTCTAGGCTTAACACGGCAGCTGCATGTGGAGTGCATGTGAAATATGATCACAATATTTACCTAGGACTAAGGTCCCCCAGAGTTTAATCTGTAGGAGAAAATGATTGTGGAGTAATATCTGAAAAAAGAAGTAAAAAATTTTGAAATATTGCTTGCATTAAATATGCTCTTTTTGGAACGTATAATGCAAATTATTAAAGTAAACCTCTCAGAAGTACTTCAGCAAAATTCATTTATCATACATTCTTCCTTAAATAGCTTCACAGCCATAATTTTCCAAGTCACATTAATTAGCCTTTTATTTTAAGACTCACTGGTCTAAATATATTTTCACAATATCAGAAATTTACATGTATCATAAAACATGTTTCCTTTTCTCCCTTTAATAAAAACAGTATGCTCAATAAAAGGATGAAGAAATAAACTTATAAATATGAAGTTACCTTTTCATATTCATATTGTTTATTTTAATGAGTTTTTATTACATTTCACCATATTTGCACTTTATGTCATTAAATACTATTTTGATCAATTTATGGTGACATAAAAATCAAATCAACTACATATGCAGAAAAAGAGATTGAATAAGTTTAATATCCTCAATAAAACAATACCAGGGATTTCCTGAGAAAGAACCCATCAGTTTCTTATATGAAAGTTCAAACAGAAAATGAAGAAATATAAAAGAAATCTATGAAAGGCCAATCATACCAACGAGTATAAGCCATAGAATTTATCGACGATATCCATAGTGAATTTGACACATTAAGCCCTAAAAACCAGATTTTATGTGAGTTTGGGGATGACATCAAAGATCTCATACATGACAAAATCAAAAGCCAGTAAAACGTCAGGAAAGAAATAAAAGACCAATGTAGATGTCAGAAGAGACAGTGGAACTTGCTTTTGAAAATAGAAACTCGGACATGAATGGAATAGAAGATGCAGTGAAAGAAATAAATGGAACAATTCAAAAGGTAGCTCTAGAAGATAAAATATTAAAATGAACTGTGCAACTGCTTAGGGAGAAAAACCCAAAGGGAAGAACACAGTTTGCATTTCTCAAGGTGAAAAAAAAATTTTTTAATGGTTTAGGAGGTTAATAGCTGACCTCTTTTGTTTTGTGCAAGAAGGGAAAAAACTCAACTCTAGGCAGCCCTAAGCCAATGACCACAAAACAGAGGTCAGCTATGCTCAGCATCCCATCAGCCTTTATCTCTCTGAACACCAACTGCTTCACACATGGTATGCGCTTTCTGTGTCCGGGTCTATAAATTTATCAATGTGCCACACAGAACCCACAGATGATACTCCTGATTAAGAAGTTTATTAAGAAAATTAACAGCTCACCATAAATCAGACTCAGAAAGTCATTTTGTCTATAGCATGCCGGCAGGTATAGTATGCAGTTTCTCAACCAGGAGGTCTTTGGCTTCTACCCTGCATGGGCAAAGATCCTCCTGTGTTAGTAAATGCCCAAAGGGCATATCAGTATTTCAGCCAGCTGGCATTGAGAAACCAGCTGCTGTACCTCATAGTCTCTGTTATTACTCCCTTGTTCTGTTTTGTGGTCTCAGTGCTGTTCCTCTGCTTTGACTAAAGTATTTAAAACATGTTATCAATATGAACCACTTCCCAAAACAAGGCATTATGTTTAGAAAAATTGATGGTCAATTAAAGAGAGGAACCCTCTCAATAAGATTGACTGATATAAAAAACAAGTGTGAAGATGACACATTTTTGAGAAGCATCTTTTTTGTACATAGGGTTGTTATGATTAGGGTCTGAGTACACAACAGATAGCAATAATAAAAACATCGATTATTTAGCTAGAACTGATGCCAACAAAATGGAGAGGTAGTATTCTATTACTGGAAGAGGAGCGTTATCGCAGAACAAGAATTTTATTTTCTATAGTTATTAATTTGCCATGATAATTACGATGGGATTCCTGATTGGTGAATGTCAGGATAGGTTCTTTTTTAGGAAATTAAGCTTGGATTTGGAATGAAAGAATTTGATAAAGATGCTTGTGAACTCATGAGAGAACTCTGATCCTAACGTATAATTGTGTAAAGAGAATAAGTTGAATTTGGAAGGAGTTTAAATGCCCACAGAGCAAGCTTGATATTATGTTATAAAATTCTTTTTTAGTTTCACCATTATTTCTAGAGGTACAAGATTTGTGTCTAACATCTGTTGTAACACTTTAAAAATCCTTTATTGTATTTAATAAAGTCCTTTGGAGGTTTCAGAAGTTTCCTACTAAGCAAAGGCATGTTTTCCTACTGGAACAAATGCTTAAAAGGTGATTTGTAGATCCCAGGAAGTCTACCTGTTAATGATAGAAAAAAAATGAATGAAAGTGCCTCAAAGAAAGATGAAATTCAGCAATAAGGTTAGTAACACTGTTGCTGTCAGTGGACTTCTGAAAGGACTCCTCACAGTAGTAATCATAAGAAAATGTAGGTTGGGCTTTGAACATGGAAGCAGAATAAGCTTGCATTCTCATAGTAAGTAAAATAGATCCATTCAGCAGGGAGGAAATGGTGTCATTGAAACATAGCATTTTAGGAGACAGTTTCTTTTTTTAATGATAGTCTACCAATGATTAATAAAATACACTCATATTTCACCTTTTCCCTAATTATTAGATTATATGGAAGTCTTATAAGGATACTGAACATTTCTTTACATGTAAAACACAAGATGCAGTAAAGCATAATTAAATTGGGCAGTGTTCAAGAAAATCAAAATGGTAAAGGCTGATTTTGCTTTCCCATTTGATTTATTTTATCTAATCGGAAGTAAACTCAGATTTCTATCACTTCTAAGCTCAAGCCTTCTAGAAATTTGACAATAATTTAAATCAGGGCCAAGTATTCTCAAGTATTAATGCTCAGATAGATTGTTCTGCCTATGCTTGTTCTACGCTCAACAGCTTTCAAGTATTAATCCTCTTTTGATACTGTAGCTGAATGGAATGAGGGTCATGAAAATGAAACCTGGGAAGGTTTGCATATAACTCACACTGCGGAGTATAATTGAGCTTAGTTTTTCACACTGTTTTAATTATATGTATTCAGTGTTCTTGCTGCTTAGAAAACTGGGAAGTTTGAATCAATGCTTTTTTTTTCAAAAAGATAAATACTTCAGGATTTCACATAATGATGAATAATTTTACAGGTCTATGACCAGGCATTTGGAATTGCAACTATGTGGAAAGGATAAAACTCTGACTCGTCTGCTCTCTGATTTTACACATGAATTAATCCCTGTTTTTCTGTACGTTCTGTTGCTTTGGTGTGAGAACAGGTTTTGTATGAGAACTCTTAAGTTCTGGGATTCCTATCATAGGAAATGCTACTACAGTTGAATGTGTGTGCACAACCAAAACTCATATACCCTGCCTTGGGCCAACACCCACTTGTCATCCACAATTAAGGTTCTCATTCTCAGCTCTCTTCAGGACTTAGCTGGATTTCTACTCTAGCTGTACTGCTGCAAAAAAATTATGAATAAGCTCAACCAAATTTAACCTGTTTGTGATATTAATGGTATTATTATATAGATTCCACATTCTTTTGCATAATTTGTTTGGGATGGACATGCCTATGGATCTTTTATAGTCAATTGGCCAGGTAGCTTCCAAATTTTTTATATAGATGAACTAATGCCTCCAGCACTGTGTCAGTTTGTAGTCCTCTTCAATTGTCATTTTTTCCATGTCTGGAGATTTGTTTTTCATTATTGTCTTTCACACATCTGAGAGTTCTTTCTGTTCCATTTATTTTCGAACATCCGGTGCCTCCTGCAATGACCAATGAGGACCAGTTATTTTTAGTCCAGTGACTGCATGCTCCTTTGGAGTCCTTTGATGCTGCCTTCACTGCTCAATGCTTTCCCGATAGAATCCTTCAATATTTCAACTTAAAGTTTGATGGAATTTTCTTAGCTTGAGAAAGGCTAAACCTGTTCTTCTCTTTTGGTTTTCTGATTCCAAATTTCCAATTTCATGACATTGTTTTTTTGCATGCCACCCTTTAAAATATCTACAAATGTTAAAACAAAACAAAGAAAACAACAACAACAAAAACTAGGGGATAACCCAAAGGCAGTCCCAGAGTACCACTCACTGTGCCGGCTAGTTCCCACATTTGGTGAAATCACAAGGGTCAATGGAGGGCAAGGGATGAGCCTCGTGCTGGGAAAACCACCTTCAAGGTCATGGTGTGTCTCCTGCCAGGGAAGTGCTCTACAAGTCTTTTAATAATCATTTTTTTTCATTTGTTTTAGCTACATACATTTAAAAACAAGTGTGACAGGGTCTTCTGGAACTTATTTATGCATTTCCTTTCCTTCTTTCCATCATTGCAATGACCTGTTTGTTTTCATAATATATAACCATGGTGTTATCTTACATCTTTTCTAATGTTTGGTCATTAGTCTTCAGTGTGTCAAATCCAATAGTGAGATGATCTTTAAACTACAGTGGAATATAGTCAAGGATATATTTTGGCTCTGTAGGTTTGTTTTAATTTTCTCATTTCTGGGCTCATTTGTATATTAGCAATTGGTGCTTTTTTTTTTCTGCAGGAGGCCTCTGGCCTTTTTAACTAATGAGCATTTTCATTCTCCCTTTCTGCAGATATTTGTAGAACTCTCTCCTTCTGCAATTGATGATAAAATATTCAATTAAGTCAAATGTTACAAAAATATTTAAAAATAAGTTTAAGGATGTCAAAATGTGATAAAATATGCTTCACTCATTATCCACATATAATCTTTCAATCCTATATGTTTGAATACCTTAGTTTTTCTTTTTCATATTAAGTAATACACACTGAGAGATCAGCTGCTGTTGCTGTTATTAGGTATCATTGGACTCATCAGAACCTCTGTACCACAGAAGGACCTACTGGATGCTTCGAAGCTATCCTCCCTTTTGTTGTTATATTTAAGGTCGTTGTCGCAGCCACTGCATTGCTCCATCTCATTGAAGGTTTCCTTCTTTTCTCCACGCTTCTACTTCATCACGCACGATGTTCTTGGCCAGAGGTTAATCTCCCTGATAACATGTCCAAAGTATGTGAGAAAAAAGTCTCAACACTCTTGATTTCGATGATCACGAGCTAAAGTAAATTACTCAAGGCAATATAGTTAAAAATAGATGCGATGTTTGAATCCAATCAATAAGATCTCAGAAATGTAAACATAATTTTGTGTTTTATTAATTAAATGTATATTATCATTGGAAAATAATAATATACCTGCACTTCCATTTAAGAAGCTTCATTGTTATTTCTCCTTCACAGCATGGAGAAATGATGACTTTCTTATGTCAAACTTTACTGTTATTATGATAAATTTAAAATACCTCTTCTATGTAATTTATACAATCAACCCTACATAAACATAGAAAAAGTATTAGAACTAAGAAGAAAAAGAAATATTACCTGTTATATTTTGTTTTGGGTGCAAAATAAGGCATAAAGTGAATCATTAAAGTTATGTTTATAGAAGGCATATATACCATATGTATGTACAATTTGTATGTATGTGTGTGTATATATGTATATATATAAAACTAACCTAATTTTAAAGGCTGTCCATTTCTTGGCAAAAATGAAAATTCACTGCCTGACTGGAGTGTCTTAGCAGAGTCATTCTAGATGAACCCGTTTGGACTGGTCAGTCTGCTCACAGGGAGACAAGACTTCCTGCTGGCACAGCTGATTGCTTTCTGGTAGTTGATGCAGATGTAAAAGGGAAATTGATACAGCATTTTGCTTGCAGTCAAAGCCTGCCTGTGGTTACTGGACATGCCTAGCTCTGACAGCCGTTTTTAATCTTCTGTACATGATAACAGAGAGGCAATGAGGGCTGTAAAGAGATAGTGGTTTCACTACAGGGATTGAGCCTAAAAAGTCAAAAAGGCCTGGACAATTCTAATTCAAGTTGCTTCTGTTTCCACCATCACCCACCATCACCAATATGAATCACGCTTGTTCTGGCCTTCTCGCCTCTATCACATCCAGTCTCTCTGATGAACGAAAGGATCATCCTTCCAGCTGACATGTTCTACTCTCAGTACTTTCACACTATCAATTTGTCCCCCAGTCCTACTCAATATACCTCTTCAATGCCCGCGCGCGCACACACACACACACACACACACACACACACAAATGCATGCGCATCCTTCCTTCTAAGCCATTCTATTTATCCTCTAGCATTTTGCAGAATGAATTAATGGGCCATTTAGCTTAATCACTTATGTCCCCTTTTCTGTAACAGAATTATTTAGACACTTAAGCTCAAATGGCAGACAGACATCATTTACCACACCCCTGTGTTTAAATCCTTTAGTAAAAATATAATAAATAAAACTAACCAAAAATTCATGGAACTTCTAATTGAGTTCTCAACATAATGAACTACATAGTGCCATTATATGTTTTTATTATTTATTCTGTGTACAGCAACCAAAGTAAAACACTTGAAATACTATGGTATTAAATCGTTGCATTTAAATTTATAAAATGATGAATACAATTCTTGAAGTTGAAGGAAATATGAGGATAATGTAGTTTGCGAATCTACCAGAATAATAATAATATATTGCAGCGTATCTTACACTGGATCTCCCTTTAGTACAATCCTTTGTGCAATACATGTTTATTAAAATTGCTTATTTCTTTGGAGTAAAATAAAATTTTTTGCTTTCATTAAATGTTAATACAGTATACAGAGAAAATCTAGTTTAAAGAATAAGGTACCCAGAATTATTTTTATGTTTGTTATATTATAACTAAAACTGCGACATTCATTTTTCATATGATAACTAAAACTCAGAGCACATATCATAGTAGAACAGGTCCTCCTTCAAAATTTATAAGGAGTTACCATGATTGTATTTCCTAACTTGGAATTATACATATATATATATATATATATATATATACACACACACACATATATATTATCTTAAATTTAATGTTTTCCACAAATAATACCAACAAAAATGTATGAGTGATTGATTTTTCATTTAGATCATTCAAATATATATCTCATTTTATAATTTTGATAATATAATTGTAATCAAGGCATAAAAAATGAAAAAGAACTACAGCTTTGCTCAATGACTTATGTCTGGGAAAATCATAAATGTACACAACATAAAATTGGTACTCAGTCAGAGAGGATACAGAGTTTAAATCAAAATAATAATGTGTTCATTGCCTTAAACCGAAAAAGAAAAAATCAGCTCTGAAAGCTATAGGCAAAGTTAATATTTTTGCTCATTATAGGTCAGAATCAAAGCATTATTTTATTTGTCCAAGAAACTATAACCCTAATTTTTTTATTTGTACATTTTTAAGTGATATAGAGAGAGGTTCTTTAAAACACTAATTGAGAACAATGTTTTCCTTTTTCTTTTTATCAGCTTTTTATTTATGTTTACTTGTCTTAAGGGGGCAGCAAAGTCCCATAAAGCATCCGATAGCATTAAATTCATTTGCTGTGTCATACGAAAATTAAATGCGAGTATTTATGTGATAATAGAAGTTAAAGAAAATGTGATGATGTTTCTCACTTCAGATCTTTATGAAAGCAACGCCAGTGTTTTAGTAGGATGATAATTTGGGGGGCACTTACTGAGAGGGAAACTGCCCATTCATCACAGCGCTTGCTTTCGGTCATAGCACTTTAGTTGGGCAGGGCGGAGGGAGCCGCTGCTGGCGCCAACTGTGGTTGTCTAGGAATGATCATACCAGCTTGACTCACCCAAAATTCCCTTTCAGTCACAAAAAAACATAAGGTACATAAATATTATAAAATAAGATTCAAATTCAGTACATGATTTCTTAAGGGCCATGTGTTTACGTATTAATTTGTTGATTTATGAATGACTTAAATGCCACTAATGTAATTTTTTCTTAATAACTTGGCAGATTCTCCTCAAAATAAAGTAAAAGATATATTTCCGGAGCTAGAAAATGTCAGCTGTGAAATAATACACATACTTTATAAAAACAGGCATTTTGTGATTGTAGGATTGAGTCTTCTGAAAATTGCAAAGTAGCAAGTTGTACTACTTAGAGCTATGAGGCATGTATTATAATAAATGCAACTTAAACAAATATTGTCAGTCTCTCCTATCAAATAAAATGCAATGTTTATCAACATGTAAAGTTGATAAGCCTTTGAGAGTGTATAATATGTCTGTGCATGTGTGTGTTGTTGGAACGTATCTACTTGTATATGCAGAAAGAACTGAGATAAAGCTCTGAGTAATACCAGTACTTCACTCTGAATGTGCACTTGCTTCTATCCTGCTTCATGATCTGGATTTCAATCTCTTAGCTGCAATAAACTAGAAACCACAGGCAAGCACACGTGGAAACATGAAATGACATGGCAGATACTATGTGTGAAATCATTGCAAGTATCATGTAGATACTTGAGCAAATTTTGGTCTGTGCAGTGTAGAAATCATGTTAGGTAGCTAAATAATTGTCAGTAAAAAGCATAACTGCATTACAAAATTGTGCACTAGTTAAAGTTAAGGATTATGACATTGTCTCATACATAAGCTTAAAGTATATTAAAATTACTGCTTAATAAAGCAGGCAATAAATGTCCAGACCCTGTCAAAATATTACAAAATTAGAGGTAACTGAAATTTACTTATAGAGATATGGTTACATAATGTTAGATATTTCCATTAAGAGATAATGCTAGTATAAGATGCTCTTTAATTATCAATATTTTAAAATAACATATAAGTAGAATATAAATTAATACATTTGTGTACTATACAAACTGCATAATGTTATATTGTACTTTATATATGATGACCCTTTTGTTAAAATATATTTAGTATTAAGTAGAGAAGCTTTACTCTGTTAATTATAAAACTACCTTCCCACATACAAGGAGGCTTCAAAAATCCATGGGACAATCCAGGGGATTGTAAAAGCAGATACCTCAACTTTGTCGTGGATTATGGGTTACAGTACATATTTTTTTCCCAATGATTTTATTGGGGGCTCTTATAGCTCTTATAACATTCAAAACATCATTTATATCAAACATATTTGTACATATATTGCCATATTCATTTTCAAATATTTTTCACTTGAGCCCTTGGTATAAGCTCCTCCCCCCCCCCTTTTTTTTTTAAAGAATCATTTTATTGGGGACTCATACAATTCCCAACATGATCCATACATACATCAATTGTATGCAGGCCACATTTGCACACTTGTTGCCATCATCCTCTCAAAATATCCTCCCTCCACTTAGGCTTCCCATATTTCCCTTACCTCCCTCCTCCCCATGAACCCTTAATAATTTACGAATTTTTATTACTTTTTCATATTGTACACTGACAAATATGTCCCTTCATCCAACTCCCTGTTGTCCATGCCCCAGAGAGGAGGTTATATGTAGATCCCTGAAATTGGTTCCCCCTTTCTATTCCATCATCTCTCCACTCTTCCAGTATCACCACTCCCACCATTAGTCCTGAGGGATCATCTATCACAAATTCCCCATGTTTCTGACTCCAGTGTACATCCCCTGGTCTAGCTGGATTTGTCTCTTAGAATTGTGATCATGATAGTGGGTGGGAGGAAGCAACTAGAGGAAAGTTGCATATTTCATGCATGTTACTACACTGTTTTTTTTTTTTTTATTTTGGACATCACAGCCCTCTAGTGGTGGGAGTAGGAGACCCAGCCTTGCTGCTGGATTTGAACCTCCAACCCAGTGGGCCACAGTCCCGAGCACAACCACTACTCCACAGGGGCTCAGCCCACATGTTACTACACTGTACATTAACTACAAGTCCTCTGTAAGAGGATGTCGGTTCACTTATTGATGGTCTTTGGGTCCCTAATTTGTACTCTCCCTCATTTATAATTATATGATTTTAGTTCTTTGATGCCTGGCACCGGCTCCCTTCAACACCTCATGATCACTCATGCTTCTTCCACGTGGGCTTTGTTGCTTTTGAGCTGGATGGCTGCTTGTTTGTTCTCAGTACAAACGTTTCTCATTGGCAGGGGGTGCTGAGTAATTTTTTCCATTTCTTTTTGAAAAGGAGACAGGTAAGTTTGGAAAGCTATGACTATTGTAAGTTGGAAAAGGGGTCTGAGATGATGCTGAAGAAGAAAGCATCTGCTGCCAAGTTCTTATTCAGGGCAGAGTGTATCTGCTCCAGTTTGGAGGCTGACACCCTTCACAGGAGCAGAAAGCGTGTATCTCCGGGAAGGAGGAACGACCCGACTTCTGACCTTGCAGTCAGCAGAGGGATGCCTATCTAAGGAAGCCACTGGGCTTCTTGAATTCAACAGTAATCCTTTGTAAACTTTGTTACTAGTTTCAGACATTTTCCAAAGTCAAACTGGGTTATAAATAACTAGTCAGATAGCATGCATGTTATAAAGTATAAAAATGCATGGGAGGGAAACATGCAAGAAACAAGGAGGTTCATTTTAATCATAAAGCTATCCGTAATTTAAATCAGCATTGTGGAAGTCTGGGCTAAAGCACAGGCAGTGAACCTCTTTAAAACTTCCTTCCCAAGAAAGGGACATTGAATCATTTGTGGATGAAACGAAGTCACTCACAAAACTGGGGAAAGGCTCTGGGGTTTGGTGACCTCACAAAGGTCCTCTCATTCCGTTGGATGCTCTCTGAATCTGGTTTCTTTTCTCCTTTAAATGCAACACTGGCATTTTAATACTACAGAAGAATGGTGAATTCTGTTTCATCTTTTACTAGCAGGCATACACACCTGCATGGGCTGACTTGGTGAAACCAGCTGGCCATATTAAGGCCTCTTTGGACTCCTTCAACTGCTAATTACACTGAGCCATGGAATTCCCACTTGAGTACAGTGTGAACTTGCCTAGAAGATCTGCCGGATCATTTGCACATGCTGTTGCCTGTAACCTCTTTTTAAAATAAAGTTGATAGTCTTCTTCAACCAACTCATGCAGGTGGTAGCAATGTGGGACACAGGTTGAGGAAAGACAGAGCAATTTAGCATCTGCTGGGTTTCAGTGGTGAGCTTTATAAAATGGACTAAGTGACCCAACCACTTCATAAAAACATGGGGGCCAAATGGTGTCAAAACATTTCAAATTTTGCAGCCTGGCTGTAAATAGACTTGGCTGTATTCCAGAAGTCAGTGAACGTTAGATTCAGTAGAGGATCATCTAGTTCGATGCAAGTGAGATTCTACAATTGCTGTGGCATGAAATGTACTTATGAGAATATTCCTATCTTTTAATTTTTTAAGGAAATATCAAGATGTCAATATTAATCAGAATGAATTTCTGCTAAAGAGGAGCAAATTAACATAAGTAAAATTACGCTGCAGTCTTCACAAGCTTATATGATTTTATTCATTGAAGTATAAACTTTCTTCTCACACTATACTGTACATGGCTTCAGGCGATTGGGTAATAATAGAGTGTTACTTCACTTGTTAATCATTCAATAAAGAGAATGTGACTTGGTGATCAATGGCAATTACATTAGACTTGCAACATATGGTAAATTGAATCATTTTGTACAGTGCCATTTAGTTGTTGGTGATCATGTACCAAATTAATAGGAACATCAGGTGAATTTAACATCTTTGCTTGTTTAATTGATCCTAAAATAGGTAATTATGTTATCTATAAGGTTACTTTGTCATTTTTTCATTACTTGTGATATAAATCTGTACACCAGACAAACAGCAATTACAGCATACATGTTTGGCATCTACTCCAAATGCAAGGTAAGACATGAAAGTGGAATAAGCTGGAAATTTCTCCACACCATATCTTTTGTATTGAACTGCAAGTTTATTTTCTTATTCCTTCATTGACAGGAATATGGGTGAAGAACACAGCCTTTTACTAATTTACCAAACCTTTAATAACTGGAAAAGAATTTATTTAAAAATTTATTGCTTTGTTTTAGACTTCTAGACTCTTTAAAGCCTTCAATATCTTGATTCCTATCTTGGTAAACTCAGAGCTTAGTTAATGATTGCTAGAATTTGAAGGTTTTCTTTAGGAAATAAAGCAATTATTTTTTCAATTAAATGTTTTTCAACTCTGTCAGCATATTATTATTAGTTGTGGCAATGCACACAAATCATAATTTTCAGTGTCTGCCCCTTAAAAAATCTGATTTAATTGTTCTGGAGTTGAGCTAGGGCACTGGTATTTCTAAAATTTCCACAAATTATTCTGATGCACAGCAAGAAATGGCAATTGCAATGCAAATTTTATATTCTTAAAGCAACAAGAAGAGATTTTTAAAAATCAGATTTTTCATGACCCTCTAAAGGACTATGATGATAAAACTTGAACTGCACATATTGAAAAAGAAAAGAAGATCCCATCTGCTTACATTGGAAAGTATGGATGAAAGTTGAACATGATAAGTAATTAGAGAAATACTTTTTAAAAAGGCTACTAAATTCTTATAATATAGTTCTACAGAAAGTTTTCACATTGCAACTGACAAGAAGAAGACAAAATAATGACACTTGGATCACAAAAGAAGAAACATAAACAGGGGCAGAAATGCACAGTATCTCCATAAATTTCTTACTGCTTACATCTCCAGATGCTTGAATAGTTGAATGTATTGAGTGCTGTATATTGAAGGTAAAACTCAGATAAACATGTTACCTTTTACAGAAATGCTAAGAGGTGGTAACTAATACCAGGATAAGGGAAAAAGTGTTACTACTAGGGTTATATTTAGGGGCAGGGTTATTTTAAAAAACACATTTATGCATGTTTTTTATGATAAGTGGTGAGATACAGTTCCACCTCAGCAGCCTTCCCTGGAGATAGAAAGGGGAAACTCACTGGGCCTGTAAAGTTTTTCCACTTAAGAAACCCTGTCTAGGAGGGGAGAGAATAACCAGCTCCCCAAAAGGCCACACTAGCTAACATCAAATGTCTCACCAAAGAGAAGGAATCCCAGCCATCACATTAGGGGTGATCTAATTACATACTTGACCAATATGGCCTAAGAATGATTGTACAAACACCCAAATGGCCCTTGCCTTGATGGAAATAGCTGTATAGACCCACTGTGTTCAGAACTCTCTCACTGCCAGTGCGTTCTGGTGTTAGGTATGTATCCACGTAGAAGCTTCACTGGCTTTGCTCCTCCAGAGAACCCAGCTGCAAAGAAGTGAATTACTTACCTTGGCAATACTCATTAAAGTCTCTGTTAATCCCACCAAACAAACTTTGTTTTCCTGATGGGTTTGGATGAGAAGGTGGGGGGAAGAGATTGATTACCTAATATGATTCAGCTGTGAACGTTTGTGACTATGATGTTATTCCCAGCTGGCATTGCATTTGCCTCCCTCTGGGATACTACCAAGTCCCTCCAGAGATATTGATCACAGCAGCAGTGGAAGTCTCACACACACACACACACACACACACACACACACACACCACAACAAAGCGCTAAGCAAAGATTTAGTTAAATATAGATAGACAAATGTCGAGAGTGAAGCAGGTCCCCCTACCAAGTTGAGGAGGGTTCCATCTATGGACATAGTGATTTTTATGGCAGGAAGAGGTAGGGATTGCAACTCTGCAGGTGGTCATGCTGCTTTAGATTTCATTCATATTTCTTCTAAAGTTCATGTCCGGATGTTAACAAGACCTAGTTTCTACTTCCCCATTGTTTCCCTAGTGATCAGAAGTCTCTGTTCTGTCCTACTTTCTCTTGAAGAGAGTGACACTTTGAGTTCTTTACAGAAGGGCAATGACTGCTCTCGTTAGTTTCTACTGAAGAGGCAGCTAGGCTGTATGAGGCTGTTCTCTTCATTGCCTTATTGTTTATGTCTCTGTCTGTCAAGGAAAGGGAATTATAGTGGACTTGCCTTCTTCCTGCATGGTGATGACATCCTGAAGAATGCTTGGCAATGAGACTGATTGGGAGTCACTCAGAGTCTTCATCTTGATGTGGAATTGTTGAAGCCACAAAGAACAAACGTTACTAGTGTGTCAAAAAGTGTAATAGCATTATCAAAATCAGGGGCTGGAGGAAGAGTACGAACCAGATTAACGATGGTAAAGTATTGCTAAGTACCTCTCATACTTCATTGGCAGTGGTCGCTTAATAGTTGCTGAACTATTCTGCATGTTCATTGGGCACATCAACATACAGTTATTTTTTTAAGTGTCCATGATAGGAGCAGGTTCTAAGTCAGGTGGGGGACTCAGAGGGGGTGGTAGGTGTCATTTGATCATGAATTCATAAGTCAGAAGCATTAGATTTCATCCTCACGTGAAAGCCTAGGGATTCCACCGGAACAGGTCCAGGAGAGCTCACAAAGGAAATCACTTGGAAGTTCCTGATAGTCATACCTGCACGCACTCTACAGGACTCCCCAGACCAACAGTTGACCGTGCTGTTCATGATTCCTCAACTCGCTGAAGGGTCCCTGTGATAGTCTAACCATGGTGATGAGGAAATGAAATTGAAATGTGCTGACATGTGCAGACTGACTCAACTCTGCCAACAGCAGAGAGTTTTATCACAAGCACATTTACTCAGATGCCAGCGATCTGAGAAGGTGGGAGGTGAAGACTTTAATAAACCACTGTAGTAACTCCTCTCAAGAGACTAAATATAGAGAAGAGAGTGGAGTGATTATGAGGTCATCTTTGGTGCAGGAGAAGGTTTGTACTACCCCCTGAAGTACTTGTGATTTCGCTGCTTATTATTTCTGCAGAACACACTCCCAAGAATTCAGCTAAAATATAAGCTTATATTTAGGGTCTAGATGGTTTGTCATCACTGTGGGTGAGAGAATAATGTCAAAGATTTTTTTTCCTTTTTTGAGTAATCAAAAACGATAAGGTTAACCTAATTTCCTCCATCCTAATTGATCACTTTTAATAAAAGATAAATTATGGCAGTTAGTTAAAATTAATTCTTTCACATTTAACATAATGTAATACATCCATTTTTCCTTTAGTGAATACATTCACCTTCCATGGGGTTAATTTTCTGCTAACTCTTTACAACTTACTCCAAAACTTCAAATTTCTTCTTCATCTTCCATGTTTTCAGAAAACCAGATATTCTGCTGTATGATAGAACTCCGTTCTTTCCAACTCATTCTCTATCTATAACTTACTCAAATCTTCTGCAAAAATTAGACTCCATCTAAATTAGCTTCTCCTTTCATCTCTATACTATCTTTATTTTCTTTTGATCCCTTTAAATTTAAGTCACCTTTAAAGACTTAGATTTTAAGGTTGATATACATACACAAAAATCTGCTGAATTGAACTACTCCATCTTCTTCATAACATTTAGTTTAATTATAAGCACACATATTATAAAGCTAAACCAGAGTTCCAAAAATAATGGAAGGAAATAATAAACAATGTATTCCTCTTTGGCTTTGAATACTGATTGTGGGGTGTTATAAAAGCTGTGCACATGATATTTTATCTTAAGTTACTTCATCTACTCTAAAAGACATTAACTGCAAAATAGTATAGCAATTAAAGGAACAGTGGGGGGTCATTTTGGTCCTAATCTACATAATACAAAGGCCTAAGCTTGTTACAATGACTCACCTTTTTATTAGTGACAGCTTTATAAATATAGGAAAACTAAGAGGACAGCATCCTCCCTCACAGACTTTTCTCCAGAACATTTTGATAGAATGACTCCCTCACTGTGGGGTCAATAACAATAGCAGTCAATTTCTCTGGAAAGGGGAGTTGAATCAATGGAGATAGTCTAATGAAAAGAATGACAGTGACATAGAAAAAGAATGTGGCTCAAAGACAGGGCACAGTTAAAGTCTGAGTTACCCCAAGGATGATGGATAGATGGATTGTAACAAGAGTTGTAACTAGCTCCAATAACATGATTTTTAAAAATTCTAATCGTAGGATTGGTACCCCGGAATTACCCTTGTGTACTATGCCTCCTCCCACTATAAGACGTCAAATCCATTCAATGCTGCTGAGGTCCTGATCTTTCTTTCTTTTTTTTCCACTAATTTTATTGGGTCTCTTACAGCCCTTATAACATTCAATGCATCCTATGTATCAAGCACATTTACACACACATTGTTATCTTCCTTTCCAAATATTTTCTACTTGAGCCCTTGGCATAAGCTCTCTTTCCCTCTCTTTTTTAAAAATAATTTCATTGCGGGCCCGTATAACTCCCATCATGATCAACACATCAATTGTATGCATACCACATTTGCACACCTGTTGCCATCATCACTACCAAAACATCCTGACTCCACTTAGGCCCCCAGTACAGCTCCCCATATTTCCCCTTCCTCCCTTGTCCTCCCCTCCCCCATGAACCCTTAATAATTTATACATTGTTATTACTTTTATATATCGTACTCAGTCAATTGTGTTCCTTCACCCACCTGCCCACTGTCCAGTTCATTGTTTCCCTTCACCCACCTCTCCACTGTCTGTATTCCAGAAAGATAATATGTAGATCCTTGTAATTGGTTATGCCCTTCCACTCCACTCTCCCTCTGCCCTCCTAGTATCACCACACCCAGCACTGGTCCCAAAGGGATCATCTGTCCTGAATTCTCCATGTTTCTGACTCCAGTGTACATCCCCTGGACTCATGATGGGAATTGTATGATATGCTTCTTCCATGTGGGCTTTGTTGCTTCTGAGCTAGATGGCTACTTGTTTACTTTCAAGTCTCTAAGACCTCAGATGCTACGTCTTTGGATAACTGGGCACCATCAACATTCTTCACTACATTTGCTTATACAACTATTTGTTGTCAGTAATCAGGGAGGTGAACATGCAGTGCTATGGTTTTTAGTTCTTTACTCCTGACAAAGTTAATCACTTTGTCACCTCATGGTCACACAGGGCTGGTGTTCTTCTTCCATGTGAGTATTGTTGCTTTTCATCTAGATGGCCACTTGTTTACTTTCAAGACATTAAGACCCCCAGACACTATATCTTTTGTTAGCCTGGCACCATCCTCCTTTTTCGGCACCATTGTTAATGCCTGCATTTATTTTCAGTGATCGTGTCCGGAAGGTAAGCATCATGGGATACCAATTTAATAGAACAAGATGTTCTTGTACTGAGCAAGTACTTGAGTGGAGACTAATGTCTATCTGCTCTCCTAATACTAACCCTATAAGTATATGCACATTGATCTATTTCCCCATCATTCTACATAAGCACATTTATCTATGTACATGTCTGAATTTGGACCTCTGTATATACCCTTTATCATTCAGTTCTTTCCTCTATTTCCCTTTACTTTCCTTTTGTCCCACTATCATGCTCAGCCTGCATTTAAGTTTCACTATTTTCTCTCTGTTACATTATTCTTGATCAATCCCTAATGTGCCTCTCATACTCACTTTGTCATTGATTTTGAATTCCTTCTTATTCCTTTGTCCCTGGATTAGTCAGCACCACCTCCTTTCCTTCTCCTCACTACTTCCAATGTCCCCTCATGCCCTCCTGAACCACCAGTCCTGTCATTTTTGCCTCCACACTGTTCATTCAGCCTATCTTCTCTAGGAGAGATCAAAATATGTTCAAAAAACACATGCATCCCAACATGAAACCACCTAAGAAACTAAAACAATGATAACAACAAACAAACCCCAATGCCTTGTATATGTATATATATAGTGTAAGATACATTTCTACAATATATATGTAAAAATAATAACAAAATAAAACCTATAAATAGTTCAGAGTGTTTGTTGACCTCCAGGAGTGCCTCCCAGTTGAGTTGGATGTTGTGGCACACTCTGGTCCCAAAGTATATCCTTGGCACTCCATCTGGAACTCCATGCTCTGCTGCACACCCTTAGTTTTTTACCATGGTATGGTTGGGTAAGACAGGGTATAATCCTGATCCTGTTTCTCCATGATTGTTCCTGCAGAGGCTTGGGTGAGCGAGGGAAGCCTTATTTCATAATGGGGCAGGATATATGATTCTCTCTGTTCTGAGTGGGAATATCATACTGCAGGCTCGGTGAACCAGGATGCACTCCATTCTCTCTTTCTCCTCCTTCATTTTTCTCTTGTGCTCTAGTCGGGCATTTCTTGAAGATGAGTGTCAAGCCCTTCTAGGCTCACATTGTAAAGTAGCTCCCTGTCTATTATCATGGACACATGGACATCTGACATTGAGTCAGCTTTACCTGGGCAAGATAGAGCCATGGTTCAATTCTGTGAATTGTCACTGCTGTGCTGGTAGATAAAAGTATTTATTGGGACCTTCTCACTGCTCCAAATGGCCAGGAGTACTGCTTCACACCTCAAAAAGAGCCCCCCAAGGCATAGGACAGAGTAGAGTAGAAATTTCTTGTTTGGGGACTATTTGATGCCAACAATATTGATGTAGGAGGAAGTTAAAAGGACACCAAAAAATTCCAATACTGAATATGCAGCCATGTCCAGACAAAAAGCAAACTTACCAGCATTGTCCAGACATACTTATGGCTCCTCAAGTTGGATGTCAACAATGTTGGCAGACTCTGAGCCCCAACAAATAATGAGAACCATTGCCTCAAAGATTTGCTTGGGGCATTCAAAAAGCTAATGCCCTGAGGGCCTGTTTTGCAGGATTGGGAACTTCTGTTAGGACACTCATGCTGAATTCCCATAGCTGTGGCAACCTAGCAAGGGTCAACACTCCTAGTGGGATGCAGAAATATATTTTAGAGTCTTTGAAACACTCCCACCAGAGGAGGTTAAATTGAGCTAGATACCACCAAATTCCTGAATGCTGTAATAGGCCTCTGCTTAGGATCCCCTTTCCCAAGGATTTCCATCCTTCATAATCTCTTTTTGCGAACTTTGTGGTGGACAGATATAAACCATATCCCAGGATTCAGAAAAGCTCCCAAGCCCAGATTTTGGCTAATTCTTGTAGGATATTCATTAGAGCTGACATGTGTAGGGTTCTAGGTTTATCGGTGTGAACTTTCTTTATGGAAACAGCAAGAGAACATGGTTCTCCATGAACTACAAAAATGAATCCCTGGCAATGTCCCTAAATGAACTCAAACATGTGAAAAGATCTTAGCAGAGCTCTCTGCTGCTACGGCTATCCTGGTGCCCAGATATTGGTTGCAGGATTTACAAAATAAGGACCATTCTTACTTAGCTGTTCCCAAGAGCCAACAGACAGGACACATAGGATAACACATGGACATAAGATGATATGTGATAGAAAATCTGGGCCAAGAGGAGCTTTACCTCAGGCAGAACCCAGAAAAGGCAAAGATTCTGCATCTTCTCTCAAAGGCTCCATGTAAGTGGGTTAAAGTATGCATCGTGTTTGGCATGAGGTCTTCTCCTGATGTGACTCATGGAATGGGCTCCATCCATCTTAAGTATCTCAGAACTCACTCTCCTATAATAGGATGTGAGTGACCAACTGATCTGACCTCTGGATGTGGCTTGGATTATGAGCACGTGGACTCATAAACAATCAGATTTCATGTGTGGGAGTCCTGCACAGCTTCAGGCATTCACTGGGTCACTTCACAAAGAAGGAGGGAGTTGTGCTTTTTCTTCACCCTTCTACTCAGCTTTTGGATTTCATCAATTGTTTTCACTTGCCTTAACTACTGTATGGTTAAGAGTAAGTTTTAATCACTTCTGGTGTCCACCTGAAACTTTCCTATCATTCTTGTATTTTTATTGTCATTTTACTTTCTTCATGAATAATGTTCTTTTTTTTGGGGGGGGGTCACTTCCCTCTGGTGGGAATGGGAGGCCCAGTCTTGCTGCTGCTGGATTTGAACCACCAACCCATTGGGCCGCAGTCCTGCACTCAACTGGGGCTCAGCCACATGAATGATGTTCTTGCAGTTCTCTTACAGCTCATCAGTTCTTCTATCATAAGTGTTCAGTGCATCAAATATGATCTTGAGATAAGAATTCAAGTGGGACAGACTAATGCTGTTTGGGGGTCTAGTAAGCTTTAATTTTTTTCTTCAACTTTATCCAGAACATTCATATAAGCAATTGACAGTATATTGAACAGTAAGCCTCTGGTCTGGTTTTAAATGCTGATATTGAGTTTCCTGGGTGTCTCTTTCCATAGACTTAGTCTATTTGATTCCATTGTATTTCATATATAGAAGCCCTTCTTTGTGTCCTTGTAAAAAGGTATTTTTAATGAACAAGTTATTGGTTTTGCAAAATTTTATCAATCAGCAGCTTCAGTTTTTTCATCAAATTCATATTTTCCAAATACTTTTATCTCTGTTTCAAACTTTTGCACTTTACTCACCAATAGTTATCAGTACAGCTTTATTGGATGTATAGATTCTTCAATTTTTTTATCAATTGCTTTTATGCTTGATGCATAAACTTGAATAATAATTTACTGATTAGATTTTTTGAAGGCAGATAGATATGCATGACTGATTGCTAGCTCCTTTTTGACAATAGATGTAACATCATGCTTCTTGATTGTGTAATTCTTGACATAGTAAATCATATGGTTTTCTGTTTAAAAATGACCAATATCAGTTGATTTCGGCTCAAAAACATGCCTTGTATACTGATATTTATGTATTCCATTTCATTTTTGACTATTTGCAATTTTCCTATATTCATACTTTGCACATTGAATTCGGATCCTTAACAGGTTTTTGAAGCTCTTTCTTCTTATCGTGCTTTGTGCCCCATCAGCATATGAAAATTCTCAAGGCTCCACTCACACAGACTGTATCTGACGCTACTGAGAGAAATCAGCTGCTCCTCAGTGACACTGAGAGGGGTTTCACCTCAAGGGGCTCATCTTGTGCCACTGTGTCTGACCGTGCTGCTGACATTCATTAGCCTTCAATTTCTGAAATATTTTGAAGGGATGAATGCAATTTTAACTGATGCATTCTTCCAAAGTGGGGAGCTGAGTCCTTCTTCATTGTCTGTTCTTCGTCTGAAAGTTCTGGTAATACTTGCAAATTTTAAGCAACCCTTCTGGCTTTAGATATAACTTCCAGCATCACAGCACACAGCCACCACAGGATAACCAACTAATAGACAAGTGGTGGTACAGCCATGTTTCGGGGTGCAAACTGAGCCTTCTCAGAAGCAAAAGATTGAATTTTACTCTGAGAAAGAGAAAAAGAGCATGTCCTTTGGATCACTAGATTCCTGCTCATTGACACTCATGATCCAGAAAACAAATCTGACATCATAGGAGGGGCATAAGAGAAGCATAAGTAGGTCCAGGAGCCAGATCATGAGATATGAGAAGTGTTCTTAGACTTACCAGCCCACATATCAAGTAAAACTGGGTCCTTCGGTGCAGGACGTTAATCTTGTTGAGTTTGGTCTCCTGGGCACTGTATTGAGGAAGCTGGGTTTGCTGACTATGGAGCTGGAGATGAGTGTGTTTTGGACCATGTTGTGTGTTTGTGAAAAGTCTTAATAAGCTTTGTACTGTTGCCTCGAGAAAGCAACAGGCAGGCTTAATGACTCAGGGCCATGAAGAGACCTTCCTATAGGTATGACAGAGAAGAAACTACCTGACTAAACAAATATATCCTTAGCCTTTCTTATCTGAATTATAAAGTGTCAATTTCTATAAAAACCTCAAAATAATAAATATTTCCTGTATTCTATGTGATAATTGTCATGAATCACAGAAACCAGACACAGAAATAGAGTAAATGAGGTAAAAATAGAAGAAGGTAAAGGTATATCTGACCTCTGCCTTGTGGAAATGAACCAAAGGGTAAGTTGAGGTTACCTAAGGTCCCCACATTGTTGCTTTCACCAGCCTAACACAGATGTTTCAAAGTATTGTGCTAACGATGCAAAGGCATTTCTTTGTATGGATCATAACAATAATTTCTCAATAGCATTGCAAAAATTAGAAATTCCAAACACTTAATCTTGCTCATGGGGAACCTGCACATAAAATAAGAAACAGTCTTTCCAACAGTGCAAGTAAATACAACACAAATTAAAATCAGGAAATATGTGTCAAGGTTATATAAATTCATCATAATTATTCAATTTTTATACTAAGCAAATATTGAAAAGTATGGTCCCTGAAGAAAAAACACTACTTTGGGAATTAGTAAATCCTACTAACTACTTTAGACATACAAGTGACACAATCTTATTGTTAAAACCAAGGAAGACTTAAGATCAAAGACTAAAACCTTAGTATAGCTTACAGTTCGAAATCCTTACATCTGGCCTGGTGGGCAATATCATGATGGATGTGAAAATGAACGAAGATTTTAGAAATTTAATTTTACTTGCGTCCACAATCAAAGCTCATGGAAGAAACAGCAGAGAATTCAAAATGTGTATTGACGAGCAAGTATACTTTTACAAGGTATTTTTAAAGTGTTAAAGAGCAAAGATGTCACCTATATAACTGAACAGCTTCCAATTTTCATTTGCCCTGTCTGGATGCGTAAAAATCAATGTATCTTAGTTACTAGTTTGAAAAAAAAAACATTGCCATTGACTTTCAAGAAGGAAAATTAAAGCTGTTTCAGAGGAAATAGTGCACTCCTTAGACTAGAGGTTGGCTAGCTCTAGTCTCATACTCTAGACAGTACAGTAGGCTTGATAAGGAAGGTCTGCAGAAAGACACGCAGTGAGCTAGATTGGAGCAATGACTGGAGCGATGGACTCACATACAGCAATAGTCGTGTGGGTGGCTCAAGATTAGGAAGTGCTTTGTTCTGTTTTACATAGTTTCAATTGGTCAGAATTGACTGGATGGCACCTGCAAACAACATCTCTTTGTAACAACTTCTTAATTTCCCTCAAATTACTGTAATTAATAGAGGCTGATGACGAAGCAGTTTATTCAGTTGGCTGCTGAACTCAAGGTCAGCAGTTCAAATCCATACGTATACTCCACAAGAGAAAGATGAGGCTGATGACTCTTATATAGACTGTAGTCTTAGAAACCACAAAAGGGAAGATATTCTGTTTCGTATGGAGGCTACGAGGTGGGACAGATGCTACGACTGTGAGTTTTTTTTTTAAATATAAACTTAGATATATCTTTACCTAACAAAATCCTGCCATCCTGTTGTTGATCATTATTGATTCAATACATAGTAACCTCATGAAACAAAATATTTAATGCTATAAACCATGCAGAAATATAGCAGTACATCACTCACTCATGTCTCAATCCTAGTAAACTAGAGAAACAAGTTCATACACACCCATGTGTATAGCAAAGAGCTTTATATAGAAGAGCAATTAAATATTGAGAAAGCATTCTAGCCCAGTTCAGATCAAATCTGTAAATCTGATACCAATCTATAAAATTCTCTTTGGATTCACAAAACACATGCAATGATTCTTAATGCAGGAATATCACAGGCCAATTGGTGGAAAGTCTTATGGATTCAGTGGCATTGTAAGCATTGTAGCCTTGACAAGGATTTTTACATGGCTTCTCCAGCTGCCAGGGCTCTGGCTGCATGAGGATAGATTCTTAATGGAAATGTTTCACAGGAAGTCTGTGTCCTCCCTCCAGCCAGCTATTTGTCTCCTTAGTGCTTCCAAATGAGATCATCAAGTTATGACCTGATGGACGTACTAAATTCCACTCCTTCACTCTTAATCCTCTCAAATTGACAACAGATTATATAACTAGCACAACAAGGTAGGTTTCAATTGTCAACTATTGAGTTAGCAATAAAGTTCTGAAGCAGTTTGGCCATCTGAACTCCTTTACAGAGCACTCTGTTGTTGGGTGCCACTTAATTCATTTCAAATTAGCACTCCAATGGGAAAGAATAGAACTGCTCCACAGGGTTTTCTTGGTTATAAATTCTTGGTTATGAAATCATAGCAGCGTATCTTTCTTCTATGTATCCTAATGCCAATGTCTTTCTTCACAATTTAGTAATTCACCATTAGAAATAACAGGGCTCCTGCAAAGCTACTAGACTCTCAGACAAGTCTTGTACTATGTGATTTATGTAAGCAGCACTATGGTCAAATCATCAAAGCCAGGACCTAACATGAAGACGAAGGAATTGATTAAACTCTCGATCTTTCTATGTTGCCTCTCCTTCTTAATATCTATCTGCCTTGACCTTGTCTTTTATCTAATCCAGTCATTCTGGCTGCCTGCTATGATTAGAGCCCTGCCAAGTTTTCTGGAAGAAACAGTGAGTGTAATTACATGTTAGTAATTTATGAAGCAGTGGTCTTTTTTTCATACTTGTCAAATTGTAAAATGGTGTGATTTTTAAAGTTTACCTACATACATAGTAATATATCTTCCTAGAAGAATCTCTGATGATATAAAACTCAGAGTCATGGTCCAATTTTCAGTTTAAATCCTTGTAGATAAAGAAAAATGAACAAATAAGGGCAATATGTGCTAATTTTTATTTAAACTTTAGAAACATTTTAACTTAAAAATGTTGAGAATGCAATGACAAATATGTGCCATTTTTTATTTAAAATTTTAAAGTTAAAATTGTTGAGAATGCAAACATATAGAGAGAAATATAAAAGGAGAACCAGCAGAAAATAATGGGAGTCTTTGGTAATTTATACTGTAGAAAATAAGCAAATAGTCCTATTCTAAGCATAAGTTTTATGGGTTTTCTCTTTTCTATATGAGAAATGTAAGAAATATTTAAAATCTGAATGCTGGCAATGGAAACCAATAACAGAGATCAAATTCACATATATGCATTCTCCACATAAAATATCAGAATTTTTATTCCAGAATTCACAGAAGTTACAGTGTTAATAGAAAAATCAGGGATTTTTTTGTTGCTTGTTTCTGTTTTTGTTTTATTAAATGGTTGTTTTATTGAGGACTCTTACAGCTCATATTGCAATCCATACATCAATTTCATCAGACATATTTGTGCATATGTTGTCATCACTTTTCTCTACACATTTGCTTTCTATTGAATTCTTGGTGTCAGCTCTCTTATTCTCTCCCCATGCCACCTTTGTGGCACCTTTATAAATTATAAATTATTATTGTTTTCATATCTCATACCAACAGCTGTCTCCCTTCTACCATGGTTTCTGTTGTTTTTCCACCTGGAGGGGTTGTGTGGTTATGTGTAGATCATTGTGATTGGTTCCCCTTTCCTCTTCCCTCTCCCCCTCCTTCCCCATACCCTTCTGGTATTGCTATTCCCATTCCTTTTTCTGGGTTCCATGTGTCATGAGCTCTTATCTCTCATACATACCTTTGTACATGTTGTAGTCTGAAGTGAGAGGCAGCACTGGGGTGATGATAATGGGGGATAAGGATGCCTCAAGGAACCAGAGGTATATTGTGTATTTAATCTGTGCTTTACTGAGCCCTGGTTGACTCTTCCCTTCTCTGTGACCACTCTGTGGGAGGATATCTCTTTGTCTTCAGATGGACTTTGGGTCCCTGCTCCAAGTCCCCTCATTCTCAACAATATGCTTTTGTTTGTTTGTTTGTTTTCTTATGGATTTTCTGATGCCTGTTACTGGACTTGAGACACCGCATGATCGTACCAGCTGGTGTGCTTCTTCCATGTGGACTTGATGCTTTGCTGCATGACCACTTGTTTAACTTCAAGCATATAGCACCCCTGATGCTATATCTCTTAATAGCCAGGCACCATTCGCTTTCTTCACCCCATTTGCTTATGCACCCATTTTGTCTTTAGAGATTGTGCCAGGTGCACGCGCATGAAAGAATGTCAGTTTGTTAGAACAAAGTATTCTTTTATTGAGGGAGGGTAGGAGCAGAGGCCCAAGGTCCATCTGCTACCTCAGTGTATTGTCCTATAAATCAATGTATACAGGAGAGTACCTCTATTTTTATGAATTAAGGTGAACACATATGTGCACATCTGTGCTTATACCTCTATCCATAGCTTTGCTTCCGAGATCATTCTTCTGTTTCCTTTTACCTTCCTTCTGCCCCACACGCTTGCTCAACCTATTCTGCCTCATAATACTCTCTCTCAGCTTGACTAATATTACCCCAAATGCCCAGGATCTTTATGTTCCTCCTGTTGTTGGTTCAATAGTGTTTACTTACCATAAATTAGCTTTATAAAAAACACTGGCAGTTACTTTCCCTTTATTTTATAATGAATCAAAAGTTGGTAATATTAAAATATGAATTTTTAATTTATAGATGGATATTTAGTGAAGATAAATTTTGATAAAGATATCTGATTTAAATTGTGTGTCTCAAATATAAATTTAGGTGGCCAGATAAATAAAAACAGCAAAATATGTTTGCACAGTTGGCCTGAATATGACAGAAATGAGTGGAATAACTGATTGAGAGTGATGGAGCCACATTTGGAAGAAGGAAGATAGAGGGGTTCAGAATCAAAGCATAGAGGGAAAGAAATGAACCAGGGTCAGTGCCCGTGTTTAATTCCATTAGAAGAGCTGAAGAAGAAAAGGTAGGGGGAACTAGCAGATACAAACCAGGTAAGTCTGTGACTTCTGGCAATGGAACATGTATTAATGTTGTTATGATTGCTGACAGTTCTCTGGACCTGTGTGCAGAAGTTAAGAGTAATCTAGGTAGAAAGGCAATCAAAGTATTTCACTGGGGTGTGAGATTTGGGGGCAAAAGTTTTAATAGCACAGAATGGTAGAGTTTGAGTTTCTCAGGATATCAGATGGTATTATAACCAAGGTAATCTGTTTTAAAAACATACAGATGCTTTGGTGAGGTTATCAATTTCAGTTTCTATGACTGCTGTTAATAAAAGCAGGCAGGGGCTGAGCCCCGGTTGTGTAGTGGCTGAGTGGGAGACTGCGGCCCACTGGCTTGGTGGTTCAAATCCAGCAGCAGCTCTCCAGGAGCAAGACTGGGTCTCCCACTCCAATCAGAGTGCAATGATGCCAAAAAAATAAAGTAAATAAATAAAAGCAGGCAGTTGAGCCCCCAATAAAATGATTTTAAAAAACTCATAAAACAAAGACGATAAATAAATAAATAATAAAAGCAGGCAGAGTGTTTTCCTTTTTCTTTTTTAAAAGCGATAATCATGCTATTTCCCATTTATATTACTTTTGTTTTTTTCTCTAAGCTCTTTTCCTCAGAGTCAAAAGAGGATTAAATATTTATAATGAAAAATAAATTTATTCCACAAGTACTTATAAGATTGTGTTTTATCTTTATTTAATATTTGTTAAATCAACCACAATAATAAAAAGTTTGCACAAAAGTTAGGGAACTACTTTTTTTATAAAATTTCAACTATCTATATTTTCTTACTGTCGCTGAAATATTATCTTATAGATTTTCTTCACAGATAATAAATTTCATTCAAAAATTGAAAAAAGATAAATAGATAGAGAAGCCTACTTTATGTGAACATTAAAATACTACAAATAAAATGATGCTCAAAAATAATATATTTACAGCATGACAAAATGTTCACAATATAATTTATGTAATAAATATGAATTAAAAAGTTAATATAATAATTTGACTCTAAAAGAGAAACTATATATGTGAAGACTATGAGAGTAGTTCCAAAGTTTATAATATGGAGTTAAATTTATTTCTTTAGCATTATTTTTGTGTGTGTGTGTGTGGCGTCACTGCCTTGGTGGGAGTAGGAAGCCCAGCCTTGCTCCTGGAGAGCTGCTGCTGCTAGATTTGAACCGCCAAGCCAGTGGGAGTTACTTATTTCTGAAGGCTGAAATCAGTTGTGTTTAAGAGAGTTTTGCTCCTTTTATTATATCATTGATTTTTAAATTATATGCAGTAAATAGCTCATGTGGTAAAAGTTTAATTTTTAAATGAATCTAGACAAGTTGATAACATTTATTTGCTTCTGTTCGGTTGGTTTTGTCTCGCAGCAATTCTATAGGACAGCGCACACCTGAGTCCTTGCATCCTTAAAGCCCGTGCACTTCCACGGTCCAAAGACCCTCATCTCTCTCCTGGGGGCTGCTGGTTTCGACTGTGAGCCTGGAGGTTTGTGGCCCTAACCTTAACCCTCTGCACCTGCAGGGCTCCGGAACCTCATGAAGAAAGGCATTTCTTTTAAAAATTATTTTACTGTGGGCTCATAGAACTCTTTGCGCTACATACAGACATCCATTATGTCAAACACATTTGTATATTTGTTGCCCTCATCATTCCCAAAATCAGCTCCTCATTTTCCCCTCCCTCATGAACCCTGGATAATTTAATTATTATGATTTTGTCATATATATTACACTGTCGGACGTCTCCCTTCATCAGCTTTTCTGTTTTCCTCCCCCAGTTAGTAGGTTATATGTAGTCCAAGAGAGGTATTTGAATACCTAAAAAGGATACACAAACTTAAAACTTTTACAAAGTTCCCAGTATATACCACTGACTTCAAATACTATATGTTTGAAGATTCTTGATTTTGAGAAAAGCAGAACTAGCAGTTATCACTTGTCTGCTTGTCTAAACTTGGCGTTTAGAGAGGTAGTGTGCCACCCAGCTGCAACAGGGCCTCTCAAAGTTCCTTCCCCAGGAGAGTAAAATCCCGTCACCACAGCTCTCTGCTAACTATGAACACCATATGTCAGGGTTCCATTAGAGTTGATGTGACAGTTGTTATGATTTGGTGCATTTTTTAAAATCTGAAAACATTCAAAATATTTCTCATATAAATTAAATGCAATTGCTTCTTCCCACTACACTATTTTGGCTTACAGAATCTTCCATCAGAATGCCCCGCTGTCAGATGGTGAGGGAGACCTGTATCCAGCGAAAGCTGAACTTGTTTTCTAATCCACATTCTAATCTCCTTAGTATGATTTTCAATAAGATGAAAGCAGATCACTGTCCTTGAACATGTATGCAGTAGAATATTTTACAGAACGTAGACATGAACTTTAAGGTACCTCTGACCAGTAGTTATTTAAAATACGAATACTATTACTCTGAGTTAAAAAAAAATCCTTTGAGCTTCCTTACAATTAGATGAAGGAGAAACTAACTTTGTTTCCATTTAATATAGTCTAAAGTATATTCACCAACAATTCATATTTCTTTTTCTCACACAGGTTATTAACCTAAATTATCTTGGTAAACATATTTTTATTATTATGTCAGCCATATGCAAAGGAACTTTTCAAAGATAATTTGGGGTTAGGGCAGTGATGTCCTCCAAAAACAAAAAAACAAACAAAACAAAGATTATTTGGGGTAATTGTTAAGGAAAAGAAAGGTCAGCTTGTTGATTAAATTGTTATTATTTGGGATGGAAGCTTCGAATATTGTAATGAGAAATGTTTTTGAAAGAAATAACAAAACATTTTCTTTTTTAAGTTTAAAAATGTGAAACTACACTGTATTTTTTTCTGACCATGTTTACAGGATATTATAAAAACAGCAATCATAATTTGAGCAAAATTGTGATAATCTAGCAAAAATTCAACTAAGTTTTAAAATTGCAAAACACAACACCAATCTACTTAAAACGATCTTTTAGCTCCAGAATGACACAACCAAAGTAGGTCTAAATGAAAAACAAAGCTATACGAATTCAACTCAACACTTTAATTGCATTGCTTGAATTGCAAGTTGCACTATAGAGATCTTTTTTACTTTCTTCAATCAGCATGCCATTCCATCCCCCCCACCCACCACCCAAGCAATCCCAGACGTCTGTTCATCAGAAAGTACATGGAGGCACGAGGGTGAGGGCAGAGAAACTATATGTGATGTTAGGGCAAGCATTGCTCTGGGAAAGCACATGTTCTCCTTTTTATAGATGTGATTTTCTCACATAAAAATGGACATTTTATAACACTTGCATTCCTTTGAAGAAATTTCCAAATATAATTTTACAGTGTTTCACTTAGATGAAATAACTAATACTGTTGCTGCAAGATGGGTTGTCAAGTTGGTTTTGATTCATTGTAGTCATATTCATAACAGAATTAATTATTGCTCAGTTCTGACTCGTCCTCGGTTGATGTATATGAGACTTGGTTTGGCCACTGAATCAGTTTATCTCATTGTGAGTTTTCTTCTTTTTGGGCTTACCCTCTGTTTGTACCATGGACCATATCCTTCTCTAGGAAGTGCTTTCTTCTGATAAGCCCAAAGCAGGTGAGATACAGTTTCATAATTTTTGCTTATAAGGAATATTTTGCCTGTATGACTTTCAATATAAATTTATTAATTCTACTGGACAATTCAAAATCAAACTCACTGCCTTCTAGTGGATGCTGACTCATTGCGAACCTATGTGAGTTCCTAAGACAAAACCCCTTACAAGGGATAGAAAGCCCACTCTGTCTCTCAAGGGAAGCAACTAGTGCTTTGGAATTACTGGCCTTACAGTTTGTCATACAATGTGTAGCCACTTGGATATTTTTTTGCCATACTATTACATAATTCATATGCATAGATTATTCTCTGGTCCTCACTGTCTCTGTATAGCTTTCACATGCATCTGGGGTGATTAAAGGTACCATAGTTTGTATCAGGCACATTTTAGTCCTCAAAGTTACAACTTTAATTTTCAACACATTTAATAGAGCTTTTGTGGAAATCTGTTATATTCAATGTCTTGTCAATTGATTTCTAGATTGCTGCTCCCATGAGCACTGATTAGAGACTTATGTGAAACATAAACAACTTTAATATCTTCTCTATTAATTGTTTTTTTTTAATCATCCTTGCCTCTAAGAATCATTCTGTTGATACATCTTCAAAGAAAAATTGCTTTGTTCTTTGGGCAATTTATGATCTTTCTAAATCCTTTGCCAACATGTTTTCCTTTGGTTTTACTTATTTAATGTCCAGAATGCACAAAAATATGAGATAATTGATAATACTATAGCTTGCTTTGGGCATACCTTCATCCTTAAGGTCTTTTCAAGATCTTGTGTAACAGATTAATGTAATATAAGGTAACCTTCTACTACTGCTTCTGTGAACATTATGGATTCAAGTAAGATGAAGTCCATGGCAACTTCAATCTTTTCTATATTTATGTTGGTGGTATCTATTGGTTCAGTTGCTTGGCATTTTGGTTTTCTTTGCATTAGGTTGCAATTTACACAAGGCTACAATTCTTGATTTTCATCAGCAAGGGCTTCAACCAAATTGATAAGACAAATGGCAGAAATTATATGTAATGTTGCATATTGTTATGTATCTTTGAGTAGCTTTTGACAAAGGCATATCATATATGACAGACTAGAACTTCTTTTCTTTGTTGAAATCTTCATAGGAACAGATCAAAAGGTCGTTTTTCTAAAGAGTCACCGGGAGGGGAGACAAAAGCTGTACTGTTTATTGCACTTGCAATACTAGAGTGCATTGGAATGGAGTGAAGTAGAGTGGAGTAGTGTAGTGCACACAACAATATACAAGAAAATGTCATTAATTGTCATCTAGTTGGTTGTGATTCATGAAAATCTTTGGTGCAACAAAATGAAACTATGTCCATTTCTGTAGCATACTTACAATTCTGGTTTAGTCTATTGTTGCAGTTATTATGTTAATAAATAACTTGAGGATCTTTTTCTGTTTCATAGACCTCTACATGTCCAAATATAATGTCTCTGATATGACTTAGTAATTAGTTTTGTTTGTTTTTCCAGAAACTAGTTCTTCCTTATAATATTTCCAATATAGAAGAACTTAAATCTCACCATTCTCATTTCTGAGGAGCATTCTAGATGTACTATGACCAATTTGTATGTATTTGTTATACTGTAGTCCATTAATCTAGTCCATAATACTTCAATACTTTTTGCTAACTTGACACTAAAAATGAATTATTATTTAAAGTCATTTTATTGGGAGCTCATACAACTTTTATCATAATGCATATGTACATCCATTGTGTCAAGCATATTTGTACATTTGTTGCCATCATCATGCTAAAAATATTTGCTTTCTACTTGAGCCCTTGATATTAGTTCCTCAGTTTCCCCTTACCTCCCCACACTCGCCTCTTGATTAAACATTTGATAATTTATAAATTATTATTATTATTATTTTGTCATGTTTTACACTGTTTGATGTCTTCCTTTACCCACTTTTCTTTGGCTTGTAACCAGGGAAGTGGTTAAACATAGATCCTTGGAATTTGTTCAACAATTCTATTCCACCTTCCCTCCACCCCCCCAGTACCGCAATTTTCACCACTGGTCCTGAAGAGGTCATCTGTCCTGGATTCTCTGTGTTTCCAATGCCAATCTGCACCAATGTACATTCTCTGATCTAGCCCAATGTATAAGGGAGAATTGGGATCATAACAGTGGGGGGCGGGAGGGGAGAGAAAGCATTTAAGAACTCGAAGAAAGTTGTATAGTTCATCATTTCTACACTGCACCCTGACTGACTATTCTCCTCCCATGTCCTTAGGATATGTCCAATTATCTGCATATGAGCTTTGTTTCCTCACTCCTCACTGTCCCTCATTCTCAATGATATGATTTTGTTGTTCTTTGATGTCTGACACTTGATCTCTTTAACCCCTCGTGATCACACAAACTCCCGTCCTTCCATGTGGGCTTTGTTGCTTCTGAGCTAGATGGCCACATGTTTACCTTAAAGTCTTTAAATCCCCAGATGCTTTATCTTTTGATAGCCAGGCACAATCAGCTTCGTTCACTACATTTGCTTTTGCAACCACTTTGTCTTCAGTGATTGTGTTGGGAAGGTGAGCATAATAGAATGTCACTTTAATAGAATAATGTGTTCTTGCATTGAGGAAGTACTTGAGTGAAAGTCCAATATCCATCTGCCACCTTAATATTAAACCTATAATTATATGCACATGTATTTCCTCACATCATATATAAATATATTTAGATATATACATGCCTGTAATTCGACTTATATAAATGTCCTTTGCTTCCCAGTTCTTTCCTCTATTTCTTTTTACTTTCCTCTTGTCCCTCTATCAAACCCAGCCTTCATTTGAGTTCCAGTAATTCCTTTTCGTTAAAATGCCCTTGATCAACTCCTACCAAGCCTCTCACTCCCTTCTCTTCATTGAATTTGGGTCACTTGTTGTTCCCTTATCGCTAGGTTGGTTCCCCAGCCCCGATTTCCTTTCTCCCACATACCCTTCTCCCATATCTCCCCCATAATGACTAGTATATGCTTTTCATCTCCAAATTATTTCACTGACCTACTTTGTTCAGATAGACACGCAGATACATTTGTAAGTGCAAAAACAAGGCAAAGCCATATATAACATAAAAGGACGTCAAAACCAATGAAACAATAATAATAGCAGCAGAAAGCACGAACAAAGTAACTACAACAAAAATAAATCCACTGACAAAAAGCAAGATGCCTATATAGATCGTTCAAGGTCTGTTTGCTGGCCTTTATGAGTGCTCTCTAGTAGAATCTGAGGGGTGCCACATTATGTCTCCAAAGTGTAATTTTAATATTCCCCAGGGCTTTCATCAGTCTGCTCCCCCTGTTGGTCTGATACATCCCCTCAGTGCCATGCTGCAACGTGATGGGGGCAGTCTGTGCACTATCCCCTAACTATGTATCCAGTGTTGTTTCCTGGGGCGCCATAATTTAGTGAGGGAAGCCTTGTTCCATGGTGAGGCTGACCCTGTTGTCCTCCCTGAGTATTGTCTGCTCCAATCAGAAACATCATCCTCGGGGTTTGGTGGGCCAGGATGCCCTCTCCTCCTTCTCCATCCCTCTGCATTTCTCCCATGTGCTATAATCTGACATGCCCCTCTCTCCAAACTGTAGCCCAGTGATCCCTTCTTTGTTCATTCCAGCATATGACAGGGTTGCAAATTCCATGGCTGACCAGGCACAATTTAGTCTTCAAAGTGTCAATCTTTGCTCATCAACTCTTTAAAGAAGGCTTATAAAGCGCATTTTCCCAGTACGCTAGGTTCATACTCACAGCAAACATACATGCAACAGAAATAAATTGTCCAGTTTTGT
>PVJH01016441.1:0-50426 GCA_004026705.1 Nesogale talazaci
TTTCCTATGTTTCCACCTTTACTGTACATCTCCTGGTCTAGCTGGATTTATGTGGTAGAATTGGGGTCATGATAGTGAGTGGGAGGCAGCATGGGAACTAGAGGAAGGTTGCATATTTCATAGCTCCTACCTTGTATCTTAACTGACTCATCTCCTCCTTGTAATCCCTCTGCAAAAGATGTCACCTCACCTATTGATGTAGGGTTTTTTTTTTCATCTTCTTGAGTGTTTCCAAATGTCTTCATCTTCAGCAAGAAAGCTTGTGCCATCTACACATGAAAGATTGTTCATAAGTCTTCCTCCATTCCTGCACTGGATTTTCTTCATCTGGTTTCATTTCCAAAATTATGTACACAGCATACAAATTGAATAGGGATGATAAAGGGATTCAATAGTGATGCATACCTTTCTGACTTTACAGCATACTGTATCTTCATGTCCTGTTCGAACAACTGTCTCTTGGAATAAGTATTGGCACTGCATGAGTACAGAATTTCAATTTTTTTCAATGTTATCCATACTTCTAGTGACCCACACAGCTGAATGCTTTTGTATAGACTCTAAAGCAAAGATAAACATTTTTTTGCTATTCTCTGCTTTTACCCAAGACCCACCTAACATCAGAATTGATAATCTTCTTTTTATAACCACTTCTGAATCTGGGTTGCATTCCTGGCTGTTCTTTGTAGATGTAACTACATTTTTTGATTACCTTCATAAAATTTTACTTGTATATCATACTTTACAATAATTTTAACAGTCTATTGGATCACCTTTCTTAGGATTTAGCCTAATTATGGAATTCTTCCAGTTGAATAGTCAGGTTGATGTCTTCTAAATTTCTTAACATTGATGAGTGGCCATTTCCAACACTCCATTCCTCTTCAATTTGCCATAGTAGACCATATCATTGTAATTCAAACTAGTCCATTTGAGCTCACAGATGCTTTTGCTATTGATTTTATTTATTCATTTGAATCTTGATGACCCTCACTTATCCTTGATTCATATTTTGTACATTTCACATTTTGATTTTTAATTGATGTTTGCAGCTATTGTCTCTCAATTTGAAAAGTTCCTCATAAGCAAATGGAGATCCTGAAAGCGTTGCTCCATCCATATCATCTGTGTTGACTCTACTTGAAAGAGATAGCACTTCCCCCTTCATATTTTGAGTGCCTTCCAACTGAAGAGCTTTTACTTCTAGCTCTATCAGACTATGTTCTGCTGCTGTTCATAAGGCTTTCTATGGTTAATTTTTCGGAAGTGATCTATCGTTTCCTTCGTCATAGTCTGTCTTAGACTGGAAACTCTGTTGAAACCTTTCTTGAATGATCCTACCATTTTTTTAAAAATACTCATAGCCTATCTTCCAGCATCACAGCAGCATACTACCCGGCACAGTCTACAAACTGATAGTCAAGTGTTAGCTCCATGAACTACACCGACCAAACCAACCCCCCTGCTCTAGAGGCAATTTGGACTCACAGCAACTCAGTAGGGTAGGGCAGGTCTGCTCCATAGGGTTTCTGAGAATAGATCTGTCTAGGAGCTGCTTCACCTTCCTTCCTTGAAGTGTCAGGTGGGTTGGAAATACTGACTTTGTGGTTAACAGTCCAATATTTGGCCACAGTGTCCTCGGGTCTCACCAGTTTAAATGTCATGAGGGTCTACGCCACAGAATGAATGTGTGAGGCCACGGTTTTGTGTAGTCTGAGCTTGAACAGGACAAGTCATGCTCTGAAGCAAGAAAAAAATAAGTTGGAAATATCTCTGGTCATTCTTTGTAAGCTTCTCAGAAAGACCTTCGTGTATAAGTAAAATTCACGCTATGCTAGCTATCGCTATATGTTGTAGGGAAATTCTGGATTTTATCACCTCTCCTAGATTATTTCCAGTATTCTAACTCTTCCTTCTACTTTCATTTTCTCTTCCCCTTCAAATGTTGCCTTTGGGTGAAAGGCATGATCACTCTTATATCACTAGGCTGACTTCTTTTTATTCTCATAAAGCAATTCACTAACCTCAGTTATAATCTATATATCCCTATGATGTTTGGAAATTTGCAGTCCTAAATTTATGGAGCCATCCCTAGGGCTTAGGTAAAGCTCTTCAATTAAGGCTCTCAGGTTAAAACTACTAGCAGCTTTGTAGGAGAAAGATACAGTAATCTGCTCAAGGGCTTGGAATATGCTTGACACCAATGGGTTTTTTTAATTAATTTTATGAACTTTTAACTTGTTTTCACTAGCAGTTATTATTGGCTTCCAGAATTCTTCATGAGCACGACCTGTACTTTTCTGTCTCTCTTCTACCACCTTTCTTGGTGATTTAGATCCTCCACCCAATTGTGGCTATTTATAATTCTGGAATCTTCTATCTCTCCCTTACAGAAAGTATTTTCATAGTGGCAAATGTGGTTTTGTAGAGTTGACTCACAAGTTTATTATATCTGTTGCTTATTATTCTCCTAAGCTTTGTCTTTTGTATAGATTGCCTTGTCAGAATTCATATTTTTATATTCATATAATGAATCAGGACCAATCTGATCATCCTCCATGTTAAGCAATACTTAAACAAGCCCCCTCTCCTCCTCCTCTAAACTATTTCTGTCAGTAGATATGTCACCCTCCCTAGCACTTGGGCTCAACATCTTGCTTTAAAAAGAAATTAATCCTACTCTTTCCCCCTCTCATACCAAAGTTTTTACCAAATCCAGTCATATCTGTACTAAAAATCTCTCTTTTAACTAGGCCTTGTTTTCCTGTCATTTCATTTCTTAATGCAATTGCCATCAAGATACAATGTCCTTCCCAGTAAACCACCTTGAATACTACAGACTAATATTTGAATGATGGTGGTAGATAAGGATAGCAAAAGTACTATGGACTGCCTGAAGAACTAACCTCTCTGTCTTGGAAGAAGTACAACCAGGATGCATCTCTGTTTTGTTTCTCAATCAAAATGAGTTCTTAAGAGCTTTATATTGTACAGGCATCATGATAGTGCCTCTTAAGGTGTTAAGGATATGCTAGTGAGCATGTAGATATACTTTGCAACTTCAAACATCTTGCACTCAGGTGACCTTGGTGTTCAAACTGCTCAGAATTGGTAGTTTTATATTATTTAGAGATAATGTAGATTTTGAGAGAACTGACTGAAAAGAGGACCTCTGTATGGAAAAAAAAACAATATTCTCATTTATCTTAGTTTTCAGAATCATTGTTAAATTAATAAAAACAACCTAATATAAAGATCAAGCAAATCCTATAGTAGCAAATATGAATACACACATGGTCAGAATGTGTTGAGCCAAATTTCAAAAGCATCATCACTTCTTAATTCCTGCATTTCCATTGTCCAGTGTCCATATGCATACAAGGCAATTGGAAAAATATGCAGTAGTTGCCTAATTTCATGGAACTTGAAGCTATATTAAAGTATAGCAGTGGTATGCAACCTGCAATCAGGCCAAGGCCTGATGGTGCCTCCGGGTAGATGTGCCCTCTCCCCATTCTCTTTCAGCCTTCACCTTTCTGCTGGCTGCCCTTGATTACTGCCAGAGTCCTACGTCATTACCACCACCATTGGATCCTCACAACTTTATTCCAACCAAAATGTGCTGTTCTTGTATTTAGTTTTATTGCATGTGGCTGAAGAGGGACTTATGGACTAGTAGCAGACTTATAGACTTGAGTTGGACTGGATTGGGCTGTTTTCTTAATATATAATCACTTCTCGATATAAAAGTCTTTCTTACATATTAAAAAATAAAGAAAAGGAGGAGGAGAAGGGGGAGGAGGAATTAAATTCTCTGCTTAGCTAAATTTACACATTTTTTTGTCATTCAAGAACCTACCCAAGTGGTATCCTACTCAACCTTCCACCTATTTCATTTCTTCACTGGAAAAGTAAATTCTTCTTCATTTCACACAACCATCATCTCTCACCAGTAATATAGTAATAGTGTCCTATCTGTTGTTGTTTTTGTTAATTGTCATAGAGTAGGTTCCAACTCATAATGACGCTATGGTATTCAACAAAAATAAACAGTAACCAATCATGCATCATCATCACAATTGTTCTTATGATTCAAACCATTGCTCAGCCACTATGTCAGCCTAACTTGTCCAGAGTCTTCCTCTTTTTTGTTGCCCTTCAACTTTACCAAGCATGATGTCCTTTTCCAGGGACGCTCCTGGTAACTTGTCCAAAACACATGAGACAAAGCCTCAGCATTCTTGCTTCTTGTGTGTCTGTTTGTTGTTGTTATTTAAAAGTTTTATTAGCATATACTTGGCACGTTATACAATTTAACTTCTGACAAGATTTCATCTCACAGACTTCGTATATGTTATCGAGATAGACTAGGCCCTGGAAAAGGGCATCGTGCTTAACAAAGTCAAAGTACATAGAAAACAGGGCAAGATCCTCAAGGAAATGTGTTGACATGGTGGCAAGAACAATGGGCCAACAGAAGTGCTTCATGCTGTTGAATCCCTGCGTATCAGAATCAACTTGACAGCACCTAACAACAAATATTATTAAACTTAAGATATTCCTCCTATCACTATCTTTGGCTTCAAAGCAGGTACATTTTCTCATGTCTCTTAAACTAAAGGGCAAATTAGGGCTTGCAAACTAAAAGTTCTATGATATAATAAAATCAGAAAAGGGACTAAAATTTTCTTAAAATCTGCTACTGCCTAGTAGTTTCTAATGCATGACAACTCTAATAAACAGAGTAGAATCCAAAAATTTCGGGGCTGTGAATCTTGATGGACGGTGACTGCCTCATTTTTCTCCATGAAGCACTGGGTGAATTTGAACTGCCAACCCATGGTTAATGGTTCATTGCTTAAGCCACTGCACCACCATGACTGCTTTTGACATAATTGTAAATAATGACATTGATAGAATAGGTGCACTATCCATAGGGCCACCTTAAAAATAATAAAATAAAATTAAGAAACTGCTATCTAGTCAATTCTGACTCAGTGAATCTACAGAGCAAACTATTGTTGTGGTTTTTTAACTCTTTAAGGAAATAGAAAGCCAAGTCTTTTCCCCTCAAACTGATGGTGGGTTCGAACTGCTGACCTTGTGGTGAGCAGTTCAATGCATAATGATCACACCATTGGTGTTCCTTTAGGTATAATACACCTGAAGCCCAGGTATAAAAACTAGATTACAGAAAGATTTGATTCAACTTTCTTTTTTTTAATTCAATATGACATGCTAACTTATTAAAAATTCAGGCCAAACCAAACCTGCCTGTAAATCAGCTTCTGTCCCAGGATGTCAGGTTTGTTATGTCTGTCCTACCTGGGCAGCAGCGATCTTGGTAACTAGATCTTCCCATTTCTCGGGTGGCTAGGTGTGATTGAGTCAGTTCCTACTCATTGTGGTTCTCTCTCAACACTTTTTTTTTGGGGGGTGGAGGGTATCACTGCCTCTGGTGGTCGTGGGCGCTACCCAGCACTGCTCCTGAGAGCCGCCATTGGATTTGAACTGCCACGCCCACGGGCTACAGTCAGTCACTCAATCACGTCAGCCACAGGGCTCAGCCTTATTGTGGTTCTCTATGAGGGAGCTTCAAAAGGTTCAGGGGAGGATTTCATTTTGCCTACATACTTTTTGAAGCCCCTTGTATATGAAAAAATGGAGTATCGTTCAACCCTGTATCATCATCTTAATTGCTCATACACTTGAGCCCACTGCTGAAGCCATCCCTTTTTTTTTTTTCCGCATCACTGCTCTCCAGTGGTGGGAGTAGGAGGCCCAGTCCCACCGCTGGAATTGAACCTCCCTCCCAGTGGGCCGCAGTCTCGTGCACAACCACTAGGTCACCAGGGCTCAGCCGAAGCCAATCCATTTTGTTGCAGGTCTTTCACTTTTTTTCTGACCCTTTACCAATCATGATGCCTTTCTCTGGAGACCGTTCTCCCCTAAACAAGTATTCAAGTAAAGGAGACAAATTTCCCTCTCTTTGTTTCTTGAAATCATTCTTTCTATACTTGCTCAAGACAGATTTGTTTGTTCTTCCTTCAGTCCATGGTATATTTAAGATTCTAGACCCATACTGCAAGGCATTCATTCTTCTTTGGCCTTCCTTATTCTTCGTTCAACTTTTTTTTTTGGGGGGGGGGTGTTGGTATCACTGCCCTCTGGTGGGAGTGGGAGGCCCAGCCTTGTTCCGGGAGAGCTTATGCTGGATTTGAACCACCAACCCAGTGGGCTGCAGTCCCGCACTCAACCACTATGCCACCTGGACTCAGCCCTCTTTGTTCAATTTTTGCGTGCATACAAAAGTGCCTGAAAATATCATGAGTCAGGTACATTTTATTCATCAAGGTTATATCTTAGCTTTTTATTTTAAAGAGGTATTTTGCAACACATTTGACCAATATGATACAATTTTTCAATTTCTCGATATTTTCTCCATTTATCATGATATGGTTTGTTGATCCATTTTTAAAGCACTTTTTTCCTTTAAATTGTAACACATTCAACACTGAAGACTATAGTCTAACATTCATCAGTAAGTACTTCAAGTCTTCCTCACTTCAGCAAGCAATGTTGTGTCATCTGCACATCAAGGCCTGTGGATGAATCCTCCTCCAATTCGAATGCTGCTTATTTCTTCATATGTTGCTGTTGTTGTTGTTGTTAGGTGCCATTGAATCAGCTCCAACCCATAACAACCTTGTGCACAACAGAGCAGAACACCGCACCATTCTCAAAACTCTCCCTCTACTTGAACCCATCGATGCAACCACTGTGCCAACCCATCTCTTTGAGGGTCTTCTTCTTTGTCATTGTCCCTCTACTTTACCAAGCATGAGGTCCTTGTCCAGGGATAGGTCTCTCCTGACAATATGTCCAAAGCATGTAAGACTAAGTCTTGGGCTGTGCCCCGGTGGTGTAATGGTTGGGTGTGGGACGGTGGCCCACTGGCTTGGCGGTTCAAATCCAGCAGAAGCTCTATAAGAGCAAGGCTGGGCCTCCCACTCCCACCAGAGGGCAGTGATGCCCTCCCCAAACAAAACAAAAGACTAATTCTTGCCATTCCTGTCTTTAAGGAGCACTTTGATCTTACTTCTTCCAATACAGATTGATTTGTCCTTTTAGCAGTCCATGATACTTTCAAGATTCTTCCCCAGAACCACAATTCAAATGTATGGACTCTACTACAGTCTTTCTTATTCAAGGTTCAACTTTCACATGCATATGATGCAAAGGGGAATAGTGTGGCTTGGTCAGGCATGGCTTGTGCACCAGTTAACCTCCTTGCTCTTCAATTGTCTAGAGGTCTTGTGCAACAGGCTTACCTAATACAATCTACCTTTTCACGCCTCAAGTGTGCTTCCATGAGCATCAATTGTGGATTAAAATAAGAAAAATACTTGATAACTTCAATATTTTCTCCATTTATCTTGATTTTACATATTAGCCAAAAGGTGGGAATTTTGCTCTTTTTAATTTTTTTAAAATTTTGCTCTTTTTTTACATTGTGGTGCAAACCATATTGAAAGTTGCAATTCTTCATTCTCGTCAGCAAGTATTTCAAATCCTCCATACTTTCAGTAAGCATATTGTCTCATCTTCAAACCACAGGTTGTTAAAAAAAAAAAAAAAAAAAAAAACACCTTCCTCCAAACCTGATCCTGCACTCTTCTTCAGCTGATCCTGCTTCTCTGGTGATTTGCTCAGCATAACAAGTGTGGTGAAAGAATACCTTCCTGATACACTTTTCCTGATCTCAAGCCATGAAATCTTACCCTGTCTTCTTTTCACAACTGCCTCTTGAACCATAGACAAGTTCTCAAAGAGCACAATGAAGTGTCATGGGATTCCCATTCTTCTCAGGCTTATCCACAGTTTATTATGGCCCACACAATCACATGACTTTGCACAGTCAATGAAGCACAAGTAAACATTTTTCTGGCCTTCTATGCTTTCAGCCAAAATCCACCTGACATCAGCAATGAAATCCCTTGTTCCACATCCTCTACTGAATCCAGATCGAACCCTGTCAATGCGTTGCTGAAACCATTGTTGGAGGATCTTAAGCAAAATTTTGCTTGTGTGCAATGTCAGTGATATTGTTTTATAGTTTGAGCATTTCTTTAGAATGGACGCGAATATGGTCTCTTCCAGTCAGTTGGTCAGTTAACTGTCTACCAAATTTCCTGGGGCAGAAGAGTAAGTGCTTCCAGTGCTTCTTCAGCTCTCTAAAACATTGCAAAGATCATTCGAAAGAAAAGAAAGAGAAGATCAAAGTGGATGTCAGAAGAGAATCTAAAACTTGTATTAGTTATAGAGTAGGTAAAGCAAATGGGAGAAAGGATGAAGTCAAGGAGCTGCGTAGAAACAAAGACAAATATTATAACAAAATGCGCATGGACCTAGAATGAGAAACCCCTAAACAAAGAATATGATCAGCATATTTGAAACTGAAAGAACTCAAGAAAACATTAAAAATTCAAATTACAATTTTTGAAAGATTTCAGAGGCAAAATATTAAATGATACAGGAGCTATCAAGAGATGATGGAAAGAATACCCAGAATCACTATACCAGAAAGAACTATTCAACATCCCACTATTTCCAGGTGTATCATATGAACAAGAACCAATGGTATTAAAGAAAGAAGTTCAAATTACACTGAATACATTAGCCAAAAACAAGGTTCCCCAAATTTCCAGAATACCCATTTTTTTAATATAATAGATTGTAGACCAAAATATTCACATCCTTGAACCTGTTTTAGGCAAAACTATGTCAAAGAAGGAAAACTCAAGTATTTTCCACAAATAGAGACCAATAGAAAAGGGACAAGACTATAGCCTGTGAAAGTGAAGAACTTGTGAAACCTGGGACAGTGATTGCTTCTAAGTCTATGCATAGATTTTGTATGTGCAGAATTAAATGTTCTCGAATTTCCATAATTTGTTATAATCCTCACAGTTGAGTGTCATTTATTAGTCAATAAAGCACAGGTAAACAAGTTTCTGGGATTCTCTACTTTCATACAAGATTAATTTGATCTCAATAAATATGGTCCTACATTTATGATCGCTTTTGAATTTGGTTTAATTTTCTGGCAGTCCCTGTCAAGCTATGACTGAAACCATTTTAAATTTAATCTGCAGTATCTTTCTTGCATGTAATATTAATGATCTCCTGAGATGAATTGGGCCTTCCATTGGATCTCCTTTCTTTGGAGTGAACAAGAATATGAGTCTGTCCAGTAGACTGACCAAGGAGTCACATTACATCGCAAATTTCTTGGCATAGACCAAGTGAGCACTCTCAGTGTCACATCCTTCCACTTGTTGAAGCATCTCAATTTCTATTCCATCAGTTTCTGGAGTCATTGTAAACAAGAAAGAGATGAACTGCACATGCAGATCTAGCTAGATGGAGTACAAGAGAATGAAGAGTTACATGAAGAGCTAATGGAGAAACTCAGTGTCATCAGTAAGAAGGTCAACATGCATTCAGTGTCATTGGACTTCAGCATCATATGTTCTTAATCATATGCTGCCTTCCAGATACTTGAACCTCAACCATCTCTTTTTGCTACTGTGACCCTGTATTCCTTCCACTTTCTTTTTTCCTGCATTATTCGATATTTTCTCCATATAAGTCTTCAATATTGCAACTTGAGGATTGAATTTTGTCTTCCATTTTTGTTTGTTTTCCCTTGAAAAATGATGAGCTTGCTCCACCCTTTTGGTTTTTCTCACTTCAGATCATTGCATATTTCACTGTACAACTTTACTTTGTGCTCTTCAACCAGGTGAACCTGTGCATCCCTTTCATGTCATCATTTTTCCCATTTGCTTTAATTACTCTTCATTGAAGATCAAGTTCAGATTCTTGTGACAGGTTCACTTTGGTCTTTCTTGTAATGACTTTTAATTCTTTAGCCAGGATATCCTGTGTCATCCCACCCTTCTGAGGTCTACTGTCATTAGTGTCAATGTGTCAAACCTATTCTTGAGATGTTTTATAACTTCAGGGGGATATATTAAATGTTATACTTGGGTTTGAAAGAATAGTTTCAATTTTCTTCAGCTTCAACTAACCTGTGTGTGAGAAAATGGTGGTCTGTTCTGCAGTCAGTCCTTGGCTTTATTCTGACTTATGATATTGGTCTTCTCCATTATTTCATTCCACAGATTTAGTATTTTCAATTACTTTGTGTTCCATACAGTGAGGTTCATGTGTACAGTTAGCATATTTATTGTTGAGTAAAGGTGTTTACAATGACTATGTTATTAGTCTTGTAAATGATTTATTCTATCATGGTATATGCAGCATAGCTTCTATTGTCAAGACCATATTTTCCACTACTGATCTTTCTTGTTTTCAATGTTCACATTCCAAAAGTAATTTTATCGGCACCAGTAATTTTTATGTATCTTGGTTGCATATTTTAATCAACTTTGAACTCCAGAAGAAATTACCAGTTTCTTTATCTTGGATGTTACTGGTTGGTATATAAGTTTAAATAATAGTCATATTAACTAGTCTTTCATATATACGCATATAAATATATTCTTACTGACTGTAGTGTGGTATTTTGATACTTAAATATTCTTTTTAACAATGAATGCTGTGGAATTCCTCTTCAACTTATCGTTTCCCAGCATAGTATAACATTTAATTTTCTCCTTCAAATTGGCCAGTGCCAATTCATTTCAGTTCAAATGCATACCTACTCTTTGGTAGTCACCTAATCTGGTGTCATTTTAAGGATTAAGGGTAAAGGGATGGAGTCTAGTCTGTCAATCTGGAGATTACCAATAAGACCTCTGTGTGGGCAAGGTCTTCCCCTGAGAATTCTGGAAAATCCAGTATTCTTTCTCCTTGGAGGAGGAAGACACCTCCCCTCTCTTTGCTCAATTCCTTGGAGACTTTCTACTGACAACACTCGCTGCGTGAGAGACTCGGCTGACAAGGCTGGCTCCCTGTGAGACATCCCTGAGGAGAAGCCACATGGACCTACCCTGATGCAGCAAGAAACCCGGACCTAGAGAAGCCACGTGGAGACTCCTGCCAGGGCTGAAATGCTAACAACACCACTAGATCCATAGACTTTCTTCCCACTGGCTTATGATCATTCTGCATTTAGCATCATTGCATGTGTTTCGTGAGTCTGAAGAGGACTTTATAGATTGATATTGGACTTATGGCTTATATCAGACTTACAACCTTGTACTTAACTAGAACGGGATGTTTTTTCAATGTCCAATTCCTTGTATATATAAACCTCCCCCTGATATACATATGGATTTGTTCTCTAGTTTACTCAGACTAACACACACTCTGATAGCAACCATTCCTCCCACAGCACCCTGCTTCTAGGTAGAGGTTGACAATTCATTACAATGGCCACGCTGAGTTCACAGACCATATTCACAATTATGAGTGTTTGTTCTCAAAATTAATAGATTACCACGAGTCAGGATAAATACAGTAAAGATACAGTCATTGGTGCAGAGGAAGACCTCTCCTCAGCCAGCAACAAGTCTCTATCTGGTTCTCAGGCTCTCAGTGGCATGATCCCTTTGCTACCACCTCCCTTCAGACCAGCAACCCTGTCTCTTCAGTCTTGCTGTTGCTCCTCTTGGTCTACCTCGTAGCCTCAGTGCCACAGTCGCTGTAGACTCTGGTCTCAACTGCTGTCACTTCAGACTGGTATCTGAACTATGCTCTTCCAATGGTCCAGCTCCTTCTCTCCTTGTCTGATGCGGCATGATACACAGAGGAATGACTTTGCTAAAGGTGTGGTTTTTGCCTTTTAGCAGATCATACCCTCAAGGAATCAGAGTGATGTAATTCAAATCCCCTACTGAAGTCAGGACTAATCCTGTTCAGTAGTTTAGCAGAAAATTTCCTCCAACATGAAAACATCATCACAGGCATAGTGTATGAATGATAATATATCATGTAAGGAATTATGATAAGAAGGACCATATGAATTGACTACATCTCCTGTGCATTTGTCAGATTCACCAAGTTAAACACAGAGCCAAGGTTTTTTTAAGTTTTATGCATATTATTCTATTCTATGAATATATCATCTTTTATTAATCCATCATATGGTTGCATTAAACTCTTAGTGATCATTTAATACTGAGTATAAATTCTCCTGTGGATTTCTGAGGCTATGAAACTTTATGGGAGCAGAAATCTTTATCTTTCTTTCATGGAACAGCTGCTAGATTCAAACTCCTGACCTTGAGACTAGTCCTGCAGCAAGTAGCCCACTACACAATCAGAAGGAATCTGCTCCGTGTCTCTTAGTAAGGTATCACAACATTGAGGAAATCTGCTGCAAAAGACCTCTTAAAGGTGCTGAAAGGAACATGCCACTTTTAGATCGAACATGTGCTGGTGCCAGCCATATCATTTTCAATCATTTCAGATGTTTATGAAAGTTGGATCATCAATAAGGTCCAAGGAACAATTGATGCATTTGGATTGTGGTGCTGGTGAAGGATATGGAAAGTACATTGGGATGCCAGGAAAATAAATAACTCTGTCTTGGAAGAAATAGAATCAGATGCTTCTTGGAAGCAAGGATGGTAAGACTGTCTCACCTTTTTGCAAGAATGAAAAGACTGTGTCTCATCTTCTTTGAACATTATGAAAGTTAAGTTCTATGCTAATTAGTCTGGGCCAGGATTCTCCTAGTTTAGCAGGTGACGCCACCCCGATCATATGATCGACCATAATGTAAGCAACTCCAGTGATAAGATCTTCTGTGAGCATCAAAGACAATGCAAAGAATTTAGGTGGGGGGACATCTTTTTTCATGGGACGTGCTGTTGATATAATTGAGGATAAGTTTCCTTGGGGTGGGGTTTACTCCTATTTGACACTGTAGGAGGGTTTGCCTCTCCTTGCACTGGTATGGATACTGCACTTGTCACATCAACCTATTTCCTTGGGCATAAATCATAGTTCCTACCAACCCTGAGAGTTATCAGAAGCTTGCCATGTTGCCAAGTAACCTTGAATTAATTCAGCCATAATCCTGACTTGCTCCTGGGGGTTATCTGCCTGAGCCTCCACTGGTTTGTGATCTTCTTGCTTCCTGGTTTGTCAGCTCTGGAAGCTACACAAGTCAGGACCCACAGACTTCAACCAGACTGAATTTGTTCACTTCTACAACTCTGTGAGGGAGTTTATACTCATATGAAAATGATCACTGATCTTGCTTCTCTAAATAACCCAGTTTAATGTAAACCCAGTCCCTAGAAAAGAATATCGTGCTTGATAGAGGATCAGTGAAAAAAGATGAAGAATCTCAACAAAATGGTCTAACTTTATGGCTGCAGCCATAGGCTCAAAACACAACCATGATGATGACACAGGACTTCCTGTTGCTTCATTTGGTCACCATGAGTCACAACTGCTCAATGGTACCTAAGAAGAACAATAACTTGATGGATAACTCTGGTTGTATTTGGCTTGGTACTCATTCTAGAATGTATCCTCATGAGTAAGTTATGATGCACCTGTAAATGCATCAGTGAAGCATCTCTAAAATACAGTGGATCTCTTAAAAAGCAAAATAAATATAACACTTTTTTAAAATTAAGTTTCCTACCATCAACAAATATCCTATCAGTGTTCAAATTTCTCCGAGGATCTCATAACTGTGGATATATAAGAAATTCTAAAGAGTTTGCCTGAATTGGGGTCCACATAGGCAAAATATTGCAATCAGTGGATATGGTATTCTTGCAAGAAGGAAAAGATATCAAGGTGCTGTAAGTAAGTAGGGTAAGTAAGGAGGAGAGTAGGGGGAAAGGAGGCTTAAGCTACAACACTGTGTGAACAGGATCAGCAGGAGCCTTTTCAGAGGAGAATATGAGTCCAGTCATGACAGTCAGTTTCCACACAAAGAAATGCTCAAATAAATCATATTTCAATTTAGTAAAACATCATCTCTCAAAGAACAAGGAATAGTAAAGATTCTGAGCTACTCTAGAAAGCCATTCCACAAATAAGGACCAGGATCATTAAAAAGTGGGTAGAGAAAGCACAGAATTATGCTAATTCTACTATACCTGGAACTTTTTTCAAAGAAAGCCACTATTGGCAAGAGATGAATAAAGATGGACACAGACCAGAAAGCTATAGTTCCCTCAAGAATGATATCTATTAAGATAAATATTTTAAAGTTTAAAAGATAATGATTTCAACTCACTACTTATGTGTGATCAATATTGCTTTTAATCTGTGCTTTTTTCTTAAATTGGGTTATAAATATTTGAAATGGTTGGTATTGAGTTTTACATTGTGGCTCTTTCAGAGTGTGGACTCAAAAAGACAAAATTCTAGCTGAAAAAGAAATGATATACAGGTAGTCCCCAGGTTATCAAATCTGATTTATGATATTTCTTTCCTATGTGCCCTGAAATGTTATGTAAATTTTCCCACACTTGAAACAATTGAACCAACACTTACATGGAACAAGTTCTTCATCACAATCACCTACATTTGCTATATGTAGAGCTTTCAAATCATTGTAAAGGCTTGGAGTCTTTTATTGCACTTAAGTAAAACTGATTAAGAAACATACACGTTCTTTCCCATTTACTACAAATTCTATTTAAAAACATACTTAGGAGTCTCATTTGTAACCTGGCAACCTGGCTGATAAGATTTTTCTTAATAACTGTCCTGCTTCTACAAATTACTTCCAGTAATGAAATAAAATATATAGGTTTAACAAGATTAATACCCAATAAAGGCAAAATTCAGGAAATTGGAGAAGCAAGAAAAAATAAAGAAAAACAATTAAATCATAAAACATGAATTAAACTCTTTAACAAAAATATTGGCCAAAAGAATAAAAAAGTACATAAAGCAAATCATCCATGATAACCAGGTGGGATTCATTCCTGGGATGCAGGAACGGTTCAAATATTCAAAAGTCCATCAACATTTTCCATCACATTGAGAATAAAAAGGATATGAAACACTATAAATATCAATAGATGCATAAAAGGCATTTAACCAACATCCAACACCCATTTTTAATTAAAATTCTCAAGCAGATTGTATTGGAAGGGGTATTTCTCAAGTTTATACAAGCTATATATGAAACACTGACAGCCAATTTCATAGGAAGAGGGAAGAAGGCCAGAATTAGCAGAATATTTTTCAAAAAGAAGGACAAGTTGGAGAGCTTGCTTTCCTTGACTTTAGAACCTATTACACTGCCTCAGTCGTCAAAAGTGTGCTACTGGTATAATTACAGATATTCAGACCAATAGAAAAGATCAGAAAACCAAGAAATAAAACCATCAGCCTACAGGCAATTGACCTTCAATAAGGGCTCCCCAAAAATAAAATGTGAAGTGGATGCCCTCTTTGATAAGAGGTGCTGGAAAAAATGAATTTCAATCTTCAGAAAAATGAAGCAAGATCCTTAGCTCATCCCATGCACAAGAACAAACTCAAAGTGGATCACAGACCTCAAAGTAAAACCTCATACTATTAGGGCCATCAACAAGGGAATCAGGACAAATCTAAGAACCTTGGCACTGGGAATACTTAAGCTAACTGACACAGGGAAATATTGACACACAGAAGCTAAAATTAACAAATGGGATATACTAAGGAAAAACACCTGTATGCATCGAAAGATTTCATTGAGAGAGCAATAAGGAGAACCGATAGGCTGGGAGAAGATCTTTACTAATGGCACATTAGACAAAGGACTTCTAAAATCTGCAATACACTTCTAGCCTACAAAAAGAAAAAGACAGTGGGCAAAAGGCCTGAATAGAAGTTTCACCAGAGAAGAAACTTGAATAATCAATAAATATAGGAGAAAATGTTCCCTATCATTAGCCATTAAAGAAATGCAAATTAAAACAAGTATGAGATACCACCTAACACCCTTGTGGATAGCCCAATTCAAAATATCAGCAATAAATGTTGGAGGGGAATGATGAGATAGGAACTCTTATCCATTGCTGGTGGTCTTGTGTAGATGTGTACAGCCATGGTGATCTCTTAAGCAAATGGAAATTGAGTTACCTTATAGCCCTTATAGGCATGTACCCACAGGAGGTAAGAAATAGACTAAGACCAATCCTCTGCAATCCAATGTTTATTGCAGCACAAATCACAATTGGTAAGAATTGGAAACAACCTAAATTTCTGTCAATAGAGAAGTGGATTAGAAAACTCTGGCATATGCACACAATGGCGTATTTTGCATCCCTAAAATTCAGTAATAAACACAGGAGACGCATCTTCTCATGGGAAGAGTTAGAGGAAACTATGCTAAGCAAAGTTAGCCAAGCAGAAAAGGACACGTATAGCATGAATTCACTGAGGTAAGATCAATCAGCACAGTGAGTACAGAACAAACAAGGCGTAATACATAATTTACCAGTTGAGGAACAAGTAGCCCAAGGATGCATAAGGCATCCCAACATAAAGAAGGGGGGAAAGGGGAACAATGGCATTGGAAGAGCAGGGCACTAATCCACCCATGAAAGAGAGAGAGAGAGAGTGTAGACCTCATTACTGTGCACCAACTCTTCAGGGCAATGTAACCACAGGGAGCAACCCATTAGCAGAGCAGATTACAGACCAGTGACAATCTGAGCTATACTGAGCCCCTCCCTAGAAGAATGTGCTACAGATGATAGCACTGAAGCTACAGGTTGGGGCGAGGAGCCAGCCTCCCCACCCACATGGGACCAAACTAAGAAGGAAAGAGAGAGTAAGGGACTAGATTCCATTCTGGCAAACCAAGTCCCGAGGATGAGGTCCCTGCAGAGAGAAGGTAAGGCATACAGAAAATTGTAGAACCAGGAATGGCTCAAGAAATGATGCCCCCTCACTGGAGCTACAGAAGACAATACAGGGGACACAGCATAAGGGAGAAGTCTGTCCTGTCTCCCTCCTTCCCTCCCCACTCCACACACACTGCCCTCACTGTGGGGAAAACCAAGAAGGGAACATAATAGACCAACAATGGGAGCAAAGTCATGAAGGCCCTGAGGAATCCCCAAAATAGACTTTAGCCTCAGAGAGACGGTGTCTGGATCCCCACAGGACTGGTGGGGACAGTCACAAAGGTCAGCAGACAGATGTGGAATTATGCATAGTGGCTTTTATGTTTGCTTGTTTTTTGTTTGTGCTTTGTCTTCATTGTTTTTGCTTTGTCTATCTATAGAATATCAGTATGTGAAGCAAACCCAAGTAGAAAATAATGAGACTGACAGTTCCAGGGGACTTGTGGGAGGTGGAAGTGAGGCGAAGGAGAAGAGAGCAAATAGCATGATTGGCAGGGGAACAACTAGGGTTACCCTAAAGTTGACACCAAGAAGAGTGCAAAGTTCCTGGCAGTGTGGGAACAACTGTAATCTAACCGAAAAGAATTATTGAGAGGCAAACGAGAGGTATGCATGAGAGGGCAGGGGAAAGTAAAAGAAAATGGAAGAAAGAACCAGGAGACTAAACTATTTATAGATGTATAAACATAGACATGTGCATATGCAAATATATTAATATATTAAAATAGGGTTATTGGCCTATGTACATATATTTATATGGCAATACATTGAGGTAGTTGATGAACTTTGGACCTCTACTTCCATGTTCCCTCAACACAAGAATTCTTTGTTCTAATAATATGGCACTGGGTGATGCACACCTCCCTGACAGGATTGCTGAAGACTGGGTTCATAAGCAAAGATGGTGAAGAAAACAGTTGCCTAGTTATTAAAAGATACAGTGTCTGGGAACTTAAAAGCTTGAAACCAAACAAGCAGCCATCTATCAAGGAATCAACAAAGCCCACATGGAAGAAGCACACCAGCCTGTGTTATCATGAGGTGTTCATGGAAACAGGTATCAAGAATTTTAAAAATAAACAACATCAACAAGGTGATGGAATGGGTTAAAGTAGAGCCTATCCATGGATAAGGGGATATTCCCACACAGTGGGGTCCACACAGAAGTAAAGATATATAGATATATCCAGGGGGGCAGTTTAGCACTGATGAACAAACAACATCCCTCTAGTTCTTTAATCCTGCCCTCCCCCCATCACTATTATGTTCTCAGTCCTACCTCACAAATCTTCCTAGACAGGTGTACATACATCAATACATTTGAGAGTTTTCAATATATAGAAATCATGATAGGCAACCCCCCTACAGTAATGGAAGTAACTATTCCAGGTGGGTAAGGGAAGAGAAGGGAAAGAAAGGGAAAAAAATAGCAATGATGGTGGAATAACCTTCCTCAAGGGGGATGAATTCCAACATAGTAGGTGAAGAGATAGAAGGAGTAGAGTAAAATGCATAAATAATAATAACAATACATAATACATAAAGCTTCATGGGTGGGATAGGGGAGGGGAGGGAGGGAATAAAGGAGGTGATTTCAAATGGCTCAAGAAGAAAAAATGTTTTGAAATTGTTGATGTCAACAATTACACATGTCTGTTTCTATATAATGTATGCATGGATTGCTATATATGTAAGAGCCCCCAGTAAAATGATTTATTAATTTAAAAACCATGAACTAAAGAAAGGCATTATTCAAAGAGGAAGTAACAGGAAGAAAATAATTATAACTTCAATAAAATAAATACTTTAAATAAACTTTCCTAAAGTTGCAGTATTTTTTAATAGTGATTGTTTTACTATTAAAAAATACTGCAACTTTAGGAAAGTTTCAGTTCTTCATTTTCCCACCCTGATGTTTCTGTAGCTGTGTCACAGTCACTAGTCAGATGCGGTACAATTAGCCTAGTGAACCAGTAGACATGCATACAATATTAGTCTCCATGACTATGTAGAATTAGAGGTGCCTAGCTACTACAACCACCTGCTCTGAAAGAGTTTATACTAGAAGATCCTGGATAGGTTGGGGGTAGAAACATGGAATGCAACCTCAAAATCAGAAAGCAGACTGGGCTTACTGAACAGATAGAGATTGATTGAGTTCCTCAAGGCAATAGCCCTTCATTATTCTTAAAATCTGGAGCTCAACTTCATGACTCCATGACTCAATTTTCACCCAAATAATAGATTTATAAGAGGAACAATAACACTAGAGAAATAAACCCTCCTTAGAAAGGCAACCATTTGACATTAAAAGGACGGTATTTACCAATGCAAAAAGCTCATTAGGGTTAGGAAGAGAGGGGGAATATGAACAGAAATTGTAGAGAGGACACAATTCTAATGATGTTACATTGTTGGTGTAGGTTTTGTATCATCTTGGCTGGGCCAGGATTCACCATTGATTTGCCAGTTGAGACTTTTCATATAATTTTGTCTAGTATAATGCAGTGAATTCAATGATACAATCTGCTATGAGTCAAGCAGTCACTCAGCTCACAGCCACAATGATATCTCCTGAGAATATGGCCTATTTGATATTAAAGGAGAAGAGCTTCACTTCTTATTGCTGGCCTAGATCCTGTGTTTGTCACATAAAACTCTGCTTCTTGAGTCAACACCTGCCAACCCTGGGAGCTATCAATGGCTTACCATATCGCCTGCCCCACTTGAGAGCCTTCCAACCTTGGATCATTGAAAATGCCAGCGATGAGCATGATCTACTGACATTCACTAACCTATAGTTTTCCTGTTTCATCTTCCTGCTCATGGTCTGTTAGCCTCAGTGGTTGCATGGGTCAGAAAGAGTTTCCACCTTAGCATCTGTGTTAGTCCGGGTAGACTAGAAGAACCAAATTTCAGAGACACGCATATAGGTATAAGGAAAAGGTTTATATACAAAAGGAATGGGACATGGAGAAAGCATTCCAACCCAGTTCAGTTCAAAGTCATAAGTCCGATATTAACCCATATGCCTGAAATCAGTCTATAAAGTCTTCTTGCGACTCACAAAGTCACAGGTCAGTGGGTGCAGAATCCCGGTGCTGGCAGGGCACCTCGCCTCCAGGGCTCAGAGTCCATCAACAACAGAAGCAACTCATCGCTGGCAGAACTCTCCATCTGGCCACCCCAGTTTCAGAGGTCTGGTTCCATCAGGGCAAAGCTGTGCGGTCTCTCCGCCGGCTCCTCCAACTTCTCGAACACTGCCAGCTTGTCTTGTCCGTGATTAATCGTCTCTGAAACTAATTCCCAACAACTGGGGAAGATAGCTTCTCATCTTAACGAGGGAAATATCATGAGATTTCCCAGAAGTCTCAGGTGAAAGCTATGTCCACACAGAGGCCTCATCAGCTACTCAATGGCTATCTCCAGATTAACAGGCCAGACTCCACCCCTACATTTCGATTATAAAATTAACATAAGCACATGACTGCCACAGCATCTGATACATAGACCTGAACTGGACTGGACTTACTCCTTCCTGACAACTATGTGAGGCATTTTTCTTGATACAAATTTCTTTTTTTATGTACCTAAACAGGGGCCACTGGTTTTGCTTTTCTAGAGTATCCAGTTTACCACAATGGAAATAACAATCAATGACATGAAACAAAGTGCTTGATATGTTGAACAGGAAGTGGGTTTGCTCTATAAACCTTCACCCAAATAATATTTTAAAGCTTTTTCTTTAAAATCAGATGTGGTAATTCAGTGAATAGGAAAAAAAAAATGTTGAATACCAGTACATCTTTTTTCTGAACTAGGTATACAGGGGGAATTTGCTCAGGGGAAAATCAGCACTGTGGTTCTTACCCCAGGGTGATTTTGCGCCCATAGGAACATGTGTCAATGTCTAAAGATACCTTTGTATGTCACAGTGGGAGATAGGAATGAGGTGCACGATGGGCATACAAGTATAGTGAATCGAGACCAGGGATGCTTAAGCATCCTATAATACAATAACAGCAACCCTCTACATGCACCAGAGAATTATCCATCCTTAAATGTCAGCAGTATTTAAGTTGAAAAATCTTGATTTAGGAGATAGAAAAAAAGAGGAACCTAAACCCTACTCCAACAGCACTAGCTCAATCATTTAGATAAAATTACTTCTTTCTCCTTTTTCCAGAAAACCCCTTCTCTACAATTTTCTTTCCATGCTACTATTTTACCACAGCCAAATGCATATTTTAATACCTCACTTCTAGATGACTGTAGACTTCCACAGTACTCTGCTCTCCTTCATGAAATCTCCTAGCTCATTCTACTTCACTTTAATACAAATCAGATACAGATAAGTTTGCTATTCTGTTTGAGGTTATACACACACAAGATGGGGTTTTTTTTGTTGTTGTTGTTGTTGTTTTTAAAACACATCTGTGATCAGTGGATGACTGCAGACAAGTTCTCTCAGGATTCATCTTAGAATCCGTACAAAAAAATAGTCAACCAAAACAGTTACTTCTAAAGAGATTGGCTGGGCCAGTTTAATTGAAGGCAAAGAGTCAGCTCAGAGTATATAGATGTCAGTTTGCGAGAGGGGGGGGTATTTTAAAGGAATACTTTTATCAGATATTATTAAAGAATATATAATGACAGTAGGGAATTATTCTGAACAGTTTAAAGTACATTGAAAGAACCACTGTTGGGGAGAAAAAGGCCAAAAAAGGTGTGTTGAGGAATTATTTTTCATCATAGCAATACACTTACTCATTTTTCAAGGGTAGCAGGAGTTGTCTAATGTTAACTTCTTTGGAAAACCTTGCCACACCTCATAGCTCTTATCTTGTCTCTTGGACTTCTTTTGCTCTCCAAACCCAAAAGCGATTTACAGGAGCATGATTTGAGTCCCTGAAGAATACTAACACTGCCATTTTAACCTGGTGCAAATCAAAGAGCTCAAAATTCTTCAGAGAAGGGTTAGAGAGATGTAAATGTCACTTTCAGAAGAGTGTAGACTATAATGACACCCAATAAAATGATTTATTTTCAAAATAACAATTTTAAAGTAATAAAAAAGAAAAGCACTAATGTCTATGGAAAATAAGTTAGAAAAATAGCTTCATGTTTTCATATTTCATTTTTAAAATCTTCTGTGATTTTGAAGCAATATTTTAAAATTTACTTTTATAAATGGCCTGTCTTATTTTGCCCAGTCTTAGTAATTCACTCCATTCCAGTTTTGATTTGTAGTGGTTTCCTCCATTTTGCCTACCAGGTGAAAGAGTCCTCATCCTGACACCAAACTCAACAATCATTTATTCATTTTTTCACTTTTGCAGTTTCCTTTTAAACCAAAAAATTCTTTCGAAAGATCTTTTTTCCTCTCTTGTCCTCTTTACCTGGTTTGATCTGATTGAATCTTGCTGGCTTGTAAAGAAATTCATGAATTCTTTCCTTTCGGTGTTGCAGCTGCAGCCACAAGTACGCCCAGGTTTTAGAAGAAAGTTACCCCCAGAGTCCTCTGCGATAGCAAGAAAAAAGTCTTCTGGGACCCCAATGAAATCGCTAACACCATCAGAAAATCCAGAAACTGATTAGCTATGGTCTTATGGTGAGCAAAATGGTGCTGCAAATACTCAAGTGCCTGAGGAAGTGGTCTGCATGAAGAGGATGAGGAATCTGTTCAGGGGATACTTGTAGTCCAAGACTGACTGCAACAATTATCACGGCCTGTACCTGAATGAGCAGATCTTCATGGAACACACCCACAAGCTGAAGGCAGACAAGGCTCCCAAAAAGCTCCTGGCTGACCAGGCTGAGGTTCTTGGGTCTAAGACCAAGGAAGCACCCAAGTGCCAGGAACAGCAGTCACAGGCCAAGAGAGAAGAGATCATCAAGACTTTGTCCAAGGAGGAAGAGACTAAAAAATAAACTCCCCTCTCTTCTCTGTACATAGTGCCCTTGGCAAGTCTACTGAGAAGTCACTCAATAAAGGCAATCTTTGTCTGCCTGCCAAAAAAGAAAAAGAAAAAGAAAGAAAAATTCATGACAAAACTCAATGCTTTTTTTTCTTTTATCAGGAATAAGGGCAACAGCAAACTCTACTACTCATGAACTAAAAATAATGTCATTGTGCTCCTTTTGAAAATACTTTTGTCAAGAAACTGCTTTTAGAATTAAGGTCTGAAATACACAACCTTTTCAGGCAAAAAATAAACCAATTGATCAAAATATTTTCATTTTCTAAATGCCTGGTTAATTAATATTTTCTTTCCTTAAAATCTGAGTTTATAAACAAGGTATATTAGAAATGAATCATTCATATTTTTTCAATATGTAGGCTTTTAATTTTATCTCTAAAAGATTCTACATGTTTAAAAATCTTTTTGCAATTAAAATATTTTTAATACATTGCATAAGGGAGTTACTTTCTTTTTATTAACAGTTTTATTGGCATTTAACCTACATGCCACACAATTCAATCTTTCAAGAAGAACTGTACAATCATTACCACCTCTATGTCCCCTGTAAACCTTTGCATCATTTGTTTTTTTTTGGGGGGTGCATCACTGCCCTCTGGTGGTCATGGGAGCTACCCAGTGCCGCTCCCGTGCATCAGTTCTCATCTCTAGGCTACTACTACTCCTGTGCTTCACAAACGTGAAAAACCCTCAGGAACAGTAAAAACAGAAACAAAGAGTAGTACAGATAAAATAATAACAACATCAGAGAGAAACTTACAGATGGTAACATAGAAAATACTACCATGAACATTTAAAAGTCCACAGAAGAATTTTTTCATCATAGAACAAGCAGCAAATACTTGCACCTAGAAGAATTAGAGGTTGAGTGAAGGGGGAGGTGAACTGACAAAGTATCAAGTTTGATCCAGTATAATCAAAATTATAATAATCTCTATTTTATAGAAAAGCTGCTTGAGGGCTTTGTGGGTAGTGGGAATCTGTCATCGGCTTAATCTGACTAGATAGTCTGCAGATGGGTTTTGATTTCCCACTATCCCCTTTAGTTTGAATGGAGCGTTACCAATTCAAACTCTGATATTTTCCCCTTTACCCTTTTTCTATCTTTGAATCACACAAGCTGGTATGCTTCTGCCATGTTGGGATAAGTTGGTTTGTTGTGCCAACCTGGCAAATGAACACAGGTGGGACTAATCGAAGGGCAGAGAGGTCAATGACTCAGCAAGCCTTGCTTTTCTTGTCTCTTGCTCTTTAATGATTGTACCAGGGTGCAGTGGCCTTAGCTTGTTCTCTGCCTCAATTTCCTAGCTACATTACCTGTGGGACACCTAACCCATGAGTTGTGTCACTATAGTTTAAGGTTCCTTCAAACTGGAGTATACCTCGCTTGAGCTGGGGACTGTCAAACCCTAGCATCTGACTGACTGTTGGTCACCTGCATTGCTGTTTGCTGCCTAGAGCCAATTAGCCTAAATTGCTCTACAGAGAACTACCTAGTGGCCCTCAAGACTTGAAGGATTGCCAGTATATTCGCTGTCTCACAGAAGTAAGTTGCACTGACTTCTAACCATTTGTACTGCTCTATAGATAAATTTACTGCTTATTTATTATGCTATATTGATTATTTGCAATTGGGGGCACCCAGCACCAGTACCTGATTCACCTCCATTCCTACACAGTCACGTCTGCCATGTCAAAGGGGAGGCTACTGCCACTTTAAGAGCTCATCACAGCCCTAGTCTTAGCTGTCCACATAGAGTGCCTCTTGCACTTTTCATCCACCATGTCACTGGTACTGCAACTTCTAGCAGCCTCCCTCTCCTCCCAACCAGCTAGTCCTTACAGGTCTGCCTAACATGCCACTTCTGCTGGAGTCATAGATTTGTCGAGGACTCAGTCCCAGCAAGCCTACCCAGCAATCACACAGCTCCTGGTTGCCATGAATAGGCATGGCCTGGGTCTCTTCCATCTCGAGGATCATTGCTGCCCTGGCCCCTCCTAGCCCATGAAGAAAGCGGAACAGTGGAGAGTACATCCCTGTTCCAGAGAGCATCCTTCCTCAAATAGAACCTAGCTCCAGAACTTAGGGAACCAGTGACCTGATTCTGGGAGCTCCCCAGCTCATACCAGCCATCCACCTTAGAGCACAATGGGGCCACCACCTGCCCATTGACCCCTAGTCTAGTGACCAAATTTTAAGTGGGACATCATTGTCCGGGAGGGGGGGGGTATCTCTTGATTAAAAATTGGTCTATATGGAGCAACAAAAATGTTCAAAGAACACAAAAACAGTATTGTAATATATTTATTTTAATTTTAAAACTCCATGGGACATTGTTAAATTGCTAAAAAGTAGGACATCTAGTCACCTTACTTACAGGCCTATCACTGTGCCAGGAGTTATCTGCTAGTCAAACTGTGTTCCCCACACAGCTGTCCCCCACTGGTGCTCACTACCTCTGTTTGCTGTTGATCTCTCAGCCAACCCTGTACCTGCCTACACAGCAGCATGACCCACGTCTATAGTAGGCCACAGTCAGCACTTAAAAACACCATTGCCAGTCACACAGAGAAAGAATGCAGGGCCTCTTGTTCTCCCAGAAATATGGCACTCAGCTCTTTGAAACCATCACATAAACACAGCATACTGCATCACTCCCAACAAGTAAATGAAAAGACAAGTCACAACAGCAGAGGTAACAGTGCTTATAGAATATTTTGAGGTGGATCTGTCACAAAAAAGAAATTTTCAGAAGGTTGCTTGGAGTAATACAGGAGATGAGGAAAGTTACACAGACTAAGGCTGCAATAATAGAGTAAATGAAGTCCATGGTAGAAGGGATGAAGTCCATGCATCAAAGGGAAATACAGGCACTAACAGATGAAATAGCAGAAGCTGCACAAAATCACGGATCTCACCAACAGACTAGAGGAGGCTGAAAACCACATCAGTGAGCTATCAAGCAGACCTCAGCAGATGAGAAAGACAGCCAAACAAGATAATGAAAGAGGTGGAAGAAATCCTGAGGTCAATGACAGATGCCAAGAAGAGAAACAACATCTGAATTATTGGCGTACCAGAACAAGACACAGCAAAGAAGTCAACAGCTACACTAACGGGAATTTCTGGAAGAAAACTTCCCCTTCCTTAATGAATTAGAATAAGTCACTCATACAAGAAGCTCAGACCACACCAATTAAACTAAACCCTAGGAAGAACTCACCAACGTGTATAATAATTAACCATGCAACTTCCAGGAAAAAGAGAAAACCCTAAAAGCAGCAAGAGCAAGGAAGACAGTCACATACAAAGGCTCAGACCTATCAACAGAAATCATGAAGAGGAAGAGAGAGTGGAGTAACATCTTTGAAAAGCTGAAAGAAAGAAAAAACACCTCCTCAAAAACCCTTTATCCTGACAAATTGTCTATTAAGATAATAGATAAGGGTCTTTCAGGACATGGAAAAGCATAAAGATTATGCTGCAGACGCACAACACTGTGGAAGATCCTTGCTGGCTCACAATGGCCCAAAGACCAATATCCACCAAGCACAAAAGGGAGAACACCATATAGCCCAGCCTCAATCAGAAGCCAATGAGCCCTTAACAATCACCAAGATAAGAAGAGAGAAAAGAAGCTTCAGAAGAAAAGAAGCCCCCAATAAAGGTAAAGCACAATGATAAGAATGATGATAGGAAATCACCTAAAACAAAAGGCATGAGATGACAACCATGAATCCATGGTTCATGATAATAGCTCAAAATGTCAACAGCCTTAACTCCTTAACACAAGAATAAAAAGGCTTGCAGACTGGCTTGGAAAACATAACCCGTCAAACTGTTGCCTCCAGGAAACACATCTTAATTTCACAGACAAGAATAAAGTAAGAATAAAAGGCTGCTGGAAGATATCACAGGCCTACAGCGACTCAAAAAATGCACCAGTCACAATCCTAATCTGAGACAAACTTGACCTCAAGGTTCCACCATAAAATAAGATAAGGAGGGGCATTATATAATGGCCGAAGGATCACTCTGACAGGAACCAGTGAGAATATTAAATATATATGCCCCAAATGAGAGACCTTTAAATTTGTCAAATAAACTCTTCAAAACATGAAAAAGAAAGACATCACAGCTTCAACAATTAAATAGGTGACTTTAATACACCACTTCCAAGTAAAGAAGAATCATTGAGAAGAAAGCTCAGGAACGATCCTATAGAGCTAAATACTACAATTAGGCAATGAGATCTGGTGAATATATTCAGTTTTCCATGAAAATTCAAAAAAATTAATATTCTCAAGTGGATATGGCTCATTTTTGAAAATAAACCACAAGCAGAGCATATTCAAGTACATAGAGATTGCACAGACATCCTTTAGGAATCACCATGACATAAAGCTGGAGATCAGTGAAAGGATGACCAGGAAAACAAGGGCAAACAACATCTGCAACATGATGGTGTACTTATCCAGATTATACAGGAGATAAAAAGTGTCTAGAAGCTAATGAGAATGAGAACACAGCATATAAAAACTATGGTATGGCAAAAGCAGTCATCAGAGGAAGCTTGAGAGCAATAAAGGCATATATGAAAAAGGAAGAGAGACTTATGATGGATACACTCTCACAAAACCTCTAGAAACTAGAAAAAAGTCAACAGAACAATCTCTCCAATAGCAAAAGAAAGGATAATAAAAATCAGGGAAGAGTTGAACCAGTGTGAAGAAAAAAGAATGATGCAGAAAATTAATGCCGCAAAAAGTATGTTCTTTGAATGGATCAACAACATCAGCAACCTGACCAAAGAAAGGAAAGAGCAAACAATAGCCAGGATGAGGAATGAAATAGAGGGAATCCAATTCTACCTTACAAATTCAGTTGAACCAGAGGATGCACACTGGTACAAAACTGCTTGACACAAACTATGTGTGTGTGAATTGTAATAAGAGTTGTATGAGCCCCCAATAAAATGATTTAATAATAATAATAATAATAATAATAAACAGGGACATCACAAAAGACCCTAATGAGATTAAAAAGATAATCACCAAGTACTATGAAAGTCTGTAGTCTAATGAATTCAGCAATGTAGAAGACATTGACAAATACCTCGAAAAATAAGTCCTTTATGAACTATCCCAGATAGAGGTCAAGAACCTAAAAAAACCCATAGCAAAAGTAGAAGTAGATATAGTTATCAAAAAGCTACCAACAAAAAAAGTTCCTGGACCAGACAGCACCACATAATTCTACAAAGCATTCAGGGAAGAGCTTCACCGAGCCTTCACAAAGTATTCCAGAATATAGGAAAGTTCAATAAGCTCCCAAATTCATTCTTCAAAGTCAGTATAACTTTGATCCCCAAACAGGGCAAGGATCCCACAGACATAGAGAACTATCGACCAATATCTCTAATGAACATAGATGCAAAAATCTTTAGCAGGATATTGACCAATAGAATTAAAACTATACAAATGCATCATCCACCAGGATGGGTGAGTATGCATCCCAGGGATACAGGATGTTTTAGCATACAAAAAACCATCTATATTATATACCACATTAACAAGAAGATGTATAATAATCACATGATAATATCTAAAGATAAAGAAAAAGCATTTGACAGCATCCATCACCCATTCCTAGTTAAGACACTCAAGAGAACAGGAGTGGAAAGTCAGTTCCTCAAGCTAATGTGAGCTGTCTACAACAAGCTGACAGTTAATATCATAGTCAATGGAGAAAAGACTAAATCAATCCTACTGAAAAGGAGGGCTAGAAAAAGATGTCTCCTGTCTCCATTTTTATTCATTGCTGTATTGGAAGTCCTAACAACATAAGACATCAAAGGTGTCCAACAGGGAAAGGAAGAGGTAAAATTATTGTTATTTGCAGATGGCACAATTCTGTACATTGAGAATACACCAAACTCCACAACCAAAGTACAGACAGCAATTGAGAAATATGCAAGAGTGCAGGACACAAGATAAACAAACTTAGGACTATATACATTGGACAAGACCATGGAAGAGGTGATAAAGAGGGTAGCTCCCTTCACAATAACCAACAACAAATTGAAATGTCTAGGGATTTATTTAACAAAGAAAACCCCAAAAGATCCATAGAAGAAAAGCTACAAGACCCTACTATAGGAAGCCAAAAGGGACTTTCACAAGAGAAGGAATATCCCATGCATCAGAAGACTCAATATAGTAAAGATATCTGTCTTCCCCAAGACACTTTATAAGTTTAATGCTATCCCGATTCAAACACCAATGACCTTCTTCAGAGAATTGGAAAAACTGATCACCAATTTTATATGATATTGGAAGGAGCTCAGAATTAGCTGAGAACTCCTCTAGAAGAAGGACTGTGGTGCAGGGCTCGCTTTACCTGACGTTAGCACCTGCTACACAGCCACAGTCGTCAAAACAGCATAAGACTGAAATAACAACAGAAATTCAGACGAATAGAATAGAACAGAAAGTCCAGAAGTAAAACCATCACTATATAGACAACTGATCTTTGATAAGGGCCCCCAAAGCATCAAGTGGGAGAATCACATCCTATTTAACAAGTGGTACTCTAAGCAATGGAAATCCACATGTAGAAAGATGAAGAAGAACACCCTATGCACAAGAACAAACTCAAGGACCTAGAAGTAAAGCTCCCAACCACCGGGACCATTAGCAAAGGAATCAGGACAAGTCTAAGAACCTTGGCCCAAGAAATACAAAGGCTAACTGGAAAAGGGTAGGTACACACACAAAGGAAACTGAAATCAACAAGTGGGATTTACTAAGGCTTCACCTTAGTAAAAGCCTGTGTGCATCAAAAGGCTTTGCCAAGGTCACCCATAGACTGGGAGAGGATTTTTAGCAACAACACAACAGACAAAGGGCTTATTACAAAAATCCGTAATACCCTCCTTGACTGCAAAAAGAGGAAAACCATCAACCCCTTGAAGAAATGGACAAAAAAACTTTAAAGAAGTTTCACTAGTGAGGAGACCCATGTAGCCAATAAGCATATGAGCAAATGTTCCCGATCATTAGCCATCAGAGAAATACAAATCAAAACAACCATGATATACCATCTAACATATCTTTGAGGTTAGCCCAAAGCAGAAAATCAGAGAGCAACAAATGTTGGAGGGAATGTGGTGAGACAGGAACTCTCTTACATTGCTGGTGGTTTTGTAGATATGAACAACCATTATGGAAAGCGATCTGGCAATACATTTTTTAAAAAAAGGAAATTGATCTATCTATCTTATAACCCAGCTATCCCTCTCCTGGGCAGAGACCCAGAAGAGGTAAGAAACAAACCACAACTAGTCATATGCATTCTGGTATCTATTGCAGTGCAATTTCACAATCACAAAGAGGTGGAAACAAACTAAATTTCCATCCATCATTAGGCAAATGGCTCAGGAAACTCTGGCACATACTCACAATGAAGTTCGGTGCATCACAAAAAAGCACTGATGAACACATGAAACACGTATTTTCCTGGGAACAGTGGAGGAAATGATGCTAGGTAAAGTCAGACAATCCCAAAAGGAGATGCAGAGAAGAGTCCCTGAGGTAAGTGTAATCGGAATGGTAAGTTTAGAAGAGAAGCCTGCTATATCACAACTTTTGGGCTGAGAAACTGAGAGTCAAGAGGTTAGTCCAAGCCCAAGGAGATACATGTAGGTCCCACACAAAAAAGATGAAAGGTGGGATAGGAGAGGAAGAAAAGGAGAAGATAAAGTGAGATTATGATGGAGGAAGCAGGGCACTAACTATGTAGGAAAGAGTACAGGATTAGTCTCCACAGAATTGGGACTGGGCATGTAGAACCTACCACAGTACACCAAGCCATGAAGATATTGTGGCCATGTGGAAGAATGCATGAAAACAGAGAGAGCTACAGGGCTGGCCCCAACCAGAGAAAAACTGACGCCCTCCCTAGAAATAGGTGTGACAGAGAACAACAGTAAACCCGCAGTTTGGGAAGAAGGGCCAGCATACATCACCCACACAGAAGTAGGCCAGAAAGGAAGAAGAGAGAGAGTCGGACTGGACCCCGAGCTGGCACAACATGCCCGGAGGATGACGGCCCTGTGGGGAGCTAATGGAACCCAGGGGGACTGAGCGGACAACATCAGCTCTTATCATGCTGTCCCCTTATTGGAGCAGAACATGACAGAGGACAATACTACGATCACACAGTGAGGAGGTAGTGCAGTCTGTACCTCCCACAGCAGGACAAACATGCCACACCAGCAGATGGAGCAAAGCAAAGCTATGAAGCATCTAAGGAGCCCACCTCCCTCCCAAAAAAAGAGAGGCAGCCCCTGGACAGTCATGAAGACCAGCAAACAGACCTGGAATTTTTGTATATTTCCTCCTTTTTTGTTTTTTTTTTCCTTTTTCCTTTCTCCTTTTTCTTCTTATTTATGCTCCATTTCTCTTTTAAATCTTTTTTTTTAATCAGTTGGGCTATGCCATAGTTGGTGTGCCTACCTATGTAAGATAGGCATGGGAAGCATACCTGAGGAGAAAGCAGTGGGACCAGCAATCCCGGGGAGACCTGGGAGGTGAGGGCAGTAAGGGAAAGAGACGGTGAGCAGGCAGCCATTATAGACAGAGGAACAACTAGAGTATTAGACTCAATAACACGGAGTTGTTAGGGATCTGGGGGTGGGAGGAGGTGTCTGAACAATGGTAAACTAGTTAAGAGGAGGCACCAAGAGGCAGAAATAAGGGGAAAGTGACCGTGGGGCAGGAGGAAGAAAAAAGAAAGAGGAAGGACCTAGGAAGCAAAGCAATAGATAAAGGTATAAACATAGAGGTATACATATGTAACTATACTAATCCACAACAATTGACCTATGTACATTTATTTATACAACACATTGAGATAGTGGATGGACGTCAAGCCTCTGTTCATACCTTCCCTCAATACAAGAACGCTTTGTTCTATCAAATCAGCAGTCTGAGATAGTCACTCTCCCCACACAATTGCTGAAGACAAAACAGCTGCATAAACAAATGTGGTGAAGAAGGTGGATGGTGCCCAGCTATTAAGAGATACAACATCTGGGATCTTAAACTCTTGACGATATACAGGCTTCAATTCAGCAGAGAAACAGCGAGCCTACATGAATGAAGCATATCCATGAAATCATGAGGAATCCTCAGGACTGGGTAAGAGACAGCAGAAGACACATAACAAACAAACAAGCAAACAAAATCAAATTGCTGAGAACAAAGAAGGTTAGAACAGAGATTCAAGGCCCATCTGTAGACAATGGAACAACACCCCGACCCCACCCCCACGGGAGCAACAGGGAAGGGATGAATCACCAGGGTGCAGTAAAGCATTGATGAAACACACTATATTCCTCTGGTTCCTTGAGGTTTTCTTATTCCCCACTACCATGACTCTAGAGGTGCTTCTCAATTCAGACTAAGCTGAAACATATGCACAGGTATAGATAAGAGATGGGTGTTCACGACACACAGAATCTGGAACAGGAGTGGGAATAGAGATACCAGAATGGTAGAGGGAAGTGTGGAAGAGGAAGAAAGAAATGGGGAACTGATCTTAATGAAAAACACATAGCCATACACCCCTCTCCAGGGTGAAGGACAACAGAAAGCATGGGTGAAAGGAGACAGTGGTTGGTGTGAAATACAAAAATAATAACAATTTATAATCGATCAAGGGGTTATGGGAGGGGGAGGAGAAATAGGGGAGAAAAGAGAGGAGCTGATACCAAGAACTCAATAGAAAGTAAAGGTCTAAAAAATGGCAACATATGTACAAATTCCCTGATGCAAGACATGTACGGATTGTAACACAAGCTGTGAGGGTCCCCAATAAAGTGGTCTTTTAATTAAAAAATTAAAAGTAAAACAATAATCACCAAAGCTGATTAATAGATTGAGGAAAATAAAGTTTCTGTGGTGAAGTATATAGACTGTTTCCAGCCCCCAAACATGTTTTAAGAAACACAGAATTTGGGTTCACAACATTTGCAGATTCTATGAGGGAACATCAAAATATTGAATTACAAGGAAAATTAAAGATAAAAATTAAAATAATCCAAAGCCAAACTGTTAAAGAGCGAGCTAGTGAGGCGGGAGTGCTGTAAAGCCATTTGTAGGAAAGACATAAAGATTTTATGCCCCAGCAAGCTTAATACACAGCATGTGACTCTCTTCCAAAAAAGAAACTATTATTAGCTCAGCATGTATAAATAGACATACAGTAGCTATAATGAAGAAGATAAATGTCCTTCTGTCCTGTACAACCAAGTGCCAAATGAGCTGGTGATATTCAGCCTAAAGAAAGAAGTTGGATTGATGATACTCTTTAAATATTTAAAGAGCTGTCCTGTAGAAGTAGACTTCAAAATTCCAATGTACATGGGTAAAATAGATGAGGAGATAAATGTGGAATTTATTCGTAACTATGGGAGCTGGCCGTGAGCGACAATAAGGTCCTCATAACTAGAGTGGGTCAATTTTACCTAGGCAGTAAATTGGATTAAAGTTCTGATGGGGTGATCAGAATGGATGCTGTTTAGGTTTTGTGAATCTTGAGATTCTGCGGTCTGAAGTAGTGTAGAGAGTTGGCAATCTTGAACTAAAGCAATGATACGGTAAATTTCACAGGGCATGAATTAGTTAAGGAAAATTTCTCCATCCTCAAGAATTAGGAAGCAAACTCTTGCTTTATCTGAAAAAAAAAAACCCTTTATTAGAAACAATGAATTGTATTCTCACATCAGTGGTATAAACCTTAATAATAAACATAGGGGGAAATCATTATTCCATTTCATCCTTTATGAAAACTGAAGAATGTTTCCTTTTCCTAAACTTGACTCTGCAAAGTCTCTTTTCCCAGTGATGAGATAGGTTTGCTAGGTATTTTCTAGGAGTGCTTCTTTCCATAGTAACCAAGTAAAAACTTAACAATAAATTGCCATGTAAAACAGAAGAGTAGGTGACAGGAGACATCAGAGAGTATAAGACATAAAAAAAAATCAAGTGTTATGAGGGAGGAAAGGGAGGCAGGGAGTGGAGTGGGATGAGGACCTGATACCAAGGGCTCAAGTAGAAAACAAATGTTTTGAGATTAATGATGGCAACAAACATACAGATGTGCTTGACACAAAGGATGTTTAGATGTGGATTGTGATAAGAGTTTACGAGCCCCAATTAAAATGATTCTTTTTTTTAAAAAGATCTAAAGTTTGTGACTCCAAATTAATTTTTTAATTGGGACTTATTTTATGCTCATCAGACATAGAGTTGCATAAATGGATCTGTTAGATGTAATAGATGCCTCTGCTCCTTGTAAAAACCTTAAAATGATGGCTGGGGCTGAGAGTTTTTGCCCCTCAACACTCATGAGAGGGTTCCCCCGGTCTCAATAAGGAGCCCTGATGGTATTGTGGGTTACGCATTGATCTGCCAACCACAAAGTCGGCAGTTAGAGAGCCCCAGCCTTTGAACTGGAGAAGCATCAGACTTTCTACTCCAGTGAAGACTTGGATCATCAAAAGCCTGAGGGAGCAGGTCTGTTCTGTGCGATAGAGTCCCTATGAGACAGAATTAACTCTGTTGCTGCAAGATTTTGTTTTGTTGCTTTTTTTCCTTTAGGTGGTGGGACCCAATGATCTATGGGCAAACTCGCCTTGAGTTCCTGGGAACTTACAAACCTCTCGTCTACATTTATGCTCCCTTCTTCATCGTGTCATGCAATTTCCTTGAGGCAGCAAAAATGTTGAGAAGCATCACTGGCCAATGGCCAGAAGATATCTCCTCCTTTGCCTCCCTCCTGCCTTCTCTTTCTCTGGATATGTTATTCTTAGCTGCCTTTGAATCAGCGCCAAAGTCTAGCAACCCTTTGCACCACGAAAACGTGACACTCCCTGGTCCTCTTCCACCCTCACAATTACTTTTCTGAGCCCATGGATGCAGCCCTTGCGTCAATCAGCCTTGTCGAAGGTCTTCCTATTTCACCTGCCCCACTGCTTATCAAGTATGATTGATCTCTCCGGAAAATATGTCCAAAGTAGGGGAGACCAGGTCTTACCATTCTTGTCTCAAAGAAAAGATTTGTCTGTCCCTTTGGCACTCCATGGTACTTTCAATATTCTTCTCCAGCACCATGATTCATATTCGTTAACTCTTCTTTGGTTTTCCTTATTCAAAGTCCAACTTTGTTTTCTCTCTTTCTTTCTTTTTTTAGTCCAATTTTCATATGCATGTGACACAACTGAAAATACCAGGGCTTGAATCTGATACACTTTCTCAATACTCTGCTTTACCAAATGCAATGTGTCTGTTGATATCTTGACTGCTTTCATGATTGTTGATTGTGGATCCAAACAAAACACAATCCTTGACAATTTCAACCTTTTCTCCATTTATCATTGTGTAATCGATGCATCCAGGTGTGAGGATTTTGTGCACACTGTCATGTTTGATCTTCATTGACAAGTACTTCAAGTTTTCATCACTTTCAACAAACACGTTTTTTGTCCTATGCTTTTGCAGGTTGCTAATAAGCCTCCAAGCTTGATGTCATATTCTTCTTCGTATAATCCAGATTCTTTAACGATTTGATCAGCACGCCAATTGATTATACATGGTGATCGGATACAACCTTGATGCACACCTTTCCTGATTTTAAGCCACCCAGTATGTTCTTGTTCTGTTCACAGTACCTCTTGATTCATGTATAAATTCCACAAAAACACAATGGCAGTTCATGGTACTTCCAATATCTTTTATCAACACTACCTTACAAATAGATCAATTTTTCTGTGATCTTTCTTATTCATCATCCAGCTTCCCCATACAAATGAAAATGTATTCTTGCATTGAGGGAGTACTTGAAGATACCATGGCTTGCCTCAGGTACACCTTAGTTCCCCAAGTGGTATCTGCTCTGTACTTTATGGAGGTCTCACAGCAGATTTACCAATACAATGCTTTTTTTTAATTTATTCTTTTTTATTTTATTTATTTATTTTTTTTAGGCATCACTGCCCTGGTGGTGGGAGTAGGAGGCCCATTCTTTGCTCCTGTGAGCGGGAATTGAACCTCCATCCCAGTGGGCCGCAGTCCTGCGAACAACCTCTACGCCACCAGGGCTCAGCCCTACAATGCTTTTTTAAAAAAGAAAAATCATTTTAATGGGGGCTCATACCACTCTTACCAAAATCCATACATCTATTCCCTTGTGTCAAGCACATTTCTACATTTGTTGCCATCATCATTCTCAAAATATTTTTTTCCTACTTGAGCCCTTGGTATCAGCTCCTCATTTTACCACCATCCCCCGTACCCCTTTCTCCCTCATGAACCTTTCATAATTTATAAATTATAATAACTTTTTCATGTCTTACACTGACTAGTGTGTCCTTTTACTTACTTTTCTGTTGTTTGTCCCCCAGTGATGGTGTTATATGTAGATCATTTTGATAGGTTTCCCCTTTCTCCCCAACCTTTCCCTTACCCTCCTGATATCAGTACTCTCATTATTGGTCCTGAAGGGTTGTTCTGTCTGAGATTAATCTGTCCTAGATTCCCTATATTTCCAATTCTTATCATACCAGTGTACATCCTCTGGTCTAGCCAGATTTGTAAGGTAGAATTGGGATCATCATAGAGATGGGGAGGAAGCCTTGAAGAACTAGAGGAAAGTTGCATGTTTCATTGATGTTATACTGCACCCTGACCAGCTCATCTCCTCCCCAAAACCCTTCTGTAAGGGAATGTCCAATTGCCTACAGAGGACCATTGGGTCTCCCCTCTGCATTTCCCCTCATTCACAATGATATGATTTTTTGTCTTTGATGTCTGATCCTATCAACACCCCATGTTCACACAGGCATGTATGCTTCTTTAGTCTGGGCTTGATGCTTCTCAGCTACTGGGCCACTTGCTTCTCTTCAAACCTTCAAGACTCCAGTCGCTGTACTGTTTGATAGCTGGGCACCCTCAGCTTTCTTCACCACATTTGTTTATGCACCTGGTTTGTCTTCAGTGATAGTGTCAGGAATGTGAGCATTATGGAATGCCAGTTTAATAGAAGAATGTGTTCTTGCATTGAGGGAGTACTTGAGTAGAGGCCCAGTGCCCATCAGCTATCTTTGTACTAAACCTTTAAATATATACACATAGATATATTTCCCCATTGTCATATATATTTACATATGTGCATGCCTGTATTTAGACTTCAATAAGTGCCCTTTGCCTCTTACATCTTTTTTCTATTTCCTTTTACTTTACTCTTGTTCCACTATCATGCTCGTGCTTCAGTTAGGTTTCAGTAATTCCCCTGGGTTACTTTGTCCTTGATCAAGCCCTACCAGGCCTCCTATACTCTCCTCACCATCGATTTTGGATTGCTTATTATTCCCTTGTCCCTGAGTTTATAAGCACCATCTTCTTTCCCCTCCCCTCCTTCTCTCCCATGACCATCTACAACTGTAAATCCAACTGTTTTCTCCTCCAGACTGTCTTTCCTGACTATCTTATATAAATAGAACTGCATAAATAATAATATGCACAAAAATATGAGTAAAACAAAGCAACAAAAGAAAACAAAGCAGCAACAGCAGCAAAAAGCAATGACTAAAAAAGAAAAGTCTGTAAATAGTTTAAGGTCTGTTTGTTGACTTTTAGAAATGTTTTCTGGTCAGGTCTAATGGGGTGCCATGCCCTGGCCCCAAAGTCTATTTTTGGTAATCCCTGGGGACTTTGTTGCTCTGTTCCCCTTACTATTCTGTTGCATGCCCTTAGTGTTTCACCTCAGGGTGATGGAGTCAGACTCGGTGCTTTTTCCACACTGTGTCTTCAGTGTTGTCCCCTGTAATGAAGCTGCTCCTATGGGTCTCTCTCTGCATTCACTCCTGTGAGAAGGAATATCGTCCTCAGGACTTGGTGGGCCAGGATGTGCTCCACTCTCTTCCTCGTCCTTCATTTGGTCCTATGTGTTCTGATCAGGCATGTCCCTTTTCCTGAGCTTCAGTGCTGTCTTCTGAGGTGAGTTTTTCTGTTGCTAGGGAAACTGTCCACATAGCTGCGATTGGGACTGGCCTCTCAGACTTCTCTATTGGTTCCCTGTTTCATGCCAGTATGTTGCATTCATGTCTTGGAGCACCGGGTTCAAATCTGGTCCCTCTTTCCCTGTGGACATGTGAATAATACCCTTCCCTTGGGGGAGGGTTGTCCTATATATCCCCACTCCCCATATCATTTTATTTTCTTTTTCTCTCCTCCTTTGTAGTTGGCTGCCATATGTATCCCTGGATTTGGTTTGGTTCCTGCCATACTACCTGCACCTCACCCCAGGAATGTTTGTATACGGCAGCTTTTCCCCTATGTCCCTTTTGCAATTTTAAACTTACTTCAGTGGACTCGTATTGTACTTGTCCTTTTGTGCTTGACTTACATCATTTAGCATAATTTTTCCAGCTCTTTCCATGTGGTGATGTGCTTCATACATTCATCACTGCTTTTTAGGAATGCAAAGTATTCCATTGTATGTATCTACTACAGTCTTTTAATCCATTTGTCTATTTTTTTGAAATTTGGATTGTTTTGAACACCCTCCCATTATAAACTATGCTACAATGAATAGATGTCTGACTGCAGTTTGTTTCTTGCCAATTCTGGTTGTATGCCCAGTAGGGGGAATGCTGGGTCTTACGGTAGCTTTGTCTGCATCTGTTTTAGATATCGCCAAATTGATTTCCCTAGTGGCTGTACATCCCTAATGGTCCATCTGTAATGGATAAGAGTCCCTATCTCACCACAGCGCCTCCAACACTTGCTGCGTTCTGATTTTTTTAATTGGTGTATCTTTGATGATGTTAAGTGGTATCTTGTTTTAATTTGCACTTCTCTTATGGCTAATGATCAGGAACACTTTCTTACATGTTTTTTGGCCATTCAGATTTCTGTCCTTGTGAATATTCTGTTCAGGTCCTTTGTCCATCTCCTCAATATGCAATTAGCTTTTTTTCTTTTGGAAGCTAGCAGATTATTGTAGGTTTTAGTAATAAGGCCTTTGTCTGATGTGTCATTGTTAAAGATTTTTGCCCAGTCCATGGGCTTTCTTACTACTCTCTTGGTGAATTCTTTCTTTGGACACAAGTGTTTTATCTTCAGTCTATCCCACTTGTCATTTTGTGGCTCACCTGTATTTGTGTCCTCCCCTATTTCTGAGAGCCTATGTATTCCCAGCATCAAAGGTCTCAGGTTTGTCTTAATTCCCTCATGGATGGCCCTAATAGTTTGATCCACCTTGAGTTTATTTTTGTGCATGGAGCGAGGTCACAGTTTTGTTTCACTTTTCTGCAATCATATATCTATTTTTTCCAGCACCATTTGTTGAACAGGGTATCCACTTCCCATTTGCTATTTGATAAGATCACTTGTCTTTATGCTGATTATTTTATTTCTGGTTTTCAGTTCTTTTCCATGGGTCTGAATATCTTTCATTATACAAATACTATGTTGTTTTGACCATGTGGGCTGTAAAATATATGCTAAAGTCAGGTAAAGCAAGCCCCCATGCCCCATCCTTTTTCTTCAGGAGTTCTCAGCTAATTCTGGGCTTTTTTCTTTTTCATATGAAGTTGGTAATCAGTTTTCCATTTCTTTGAAGAAAGATCATGGTAATAATACTGGCATTGCATTAAACTTATATAGTGCATTGGGCAGAACTGAGATTTTTACTATATTGTGTCTTCCAAGCCTTGAGCACGGGATATCCTTTTATCTGTTGTCACACTTGGTTTCTTGTAATTGTGTTCTGTTGTATTCCTTGTACAAATCTTTTTTTTTTAGTCAGGTATGTCCCTATATATTCTAATTTGTGCTTGGCTATTGTGAAGGATACTACTGTTGGATCCTCTCTTCCATGGCCTTGTCCAATGTATAAAGTAATCCATAGACTCTGTTGATCTTGTGTCCTGCCACTCTGTCATATTCCTCTAACACTTCTAGCCCTTCCCCTTTTCATGAAATTTTGCAAATATAAAATCACATCATGTGCTAATAATAATAGCTTCAACTCTTCCTTCCCCAGACAAATATATTTGGTCTCTTTTCTTTTCCTTATACTGTTAGTTAGGATCTCCAGTATGACATTAAATTGGAGTGGGACATCCTTGTCTGTTGCCCTTTTTCAGAGAGATTGTTTTTGCCTTTTCTCCATTGACTACCACATTGACTGCTTGTTTTAGCTTCTTGATATAGCTTCTGCTTGATACTGCTTGATATAGCTTCTGCTATATCAAGGGAATTTCCTTCCACTCCTATCTACTTGAGTGTCTTAAACAGGAAATGGTGTTGAATGTTGTCAATTGCTTTTTTCTCACATATCTATATTATCAACTGTTTCTTATAGTTTTTCATGTCAATGTGGCAAAAGATAATAATGATCTTTTGCATGTTGACCCATTTCTTCATCCCTGGGATGTATCCTACTTGGTCATGGTGAATTATTTATTTTACATACTTTTGTATTCTATTGGCCAGTATTTTATTAATGATATTTTTCATTGATGTTAATTAGGGATATTGTTCTGTAGTTCTTGATTCTTGTGGAATCCATGCCTAGCTTAGGTATCAGAGTTATACTAGCTTCATAGAAAAAGTTTGAAAGTTTTCTGTCTTTTTCTATGTTCTGGAAGAGTTTGTGTAGGATTGCTGTCTGTTCTTCCCTGAATGCTTGGTAGAATTCTTTGAAGTCATATGGTCCAAGGGATTTTTTTTGGTTGGCAATCCCTTGATAGCCTTGCCTGTTTATTCTATTGCTTTGTGTCTGTTGAGATTTTTTATGTCCATTGAGGATAATATAGGGAGGGATTATTTTCCAAGAATTTTTCCAAGTCTTCCAAGTTGTTGAATTCATTGGAGTATAATCTTCGTAGTACTGTGTAATTATACTCTTGCTTTCATTAGTCTGTTGTAATGTCCCCTCTTTCAACCCTCATCCTTGTTATTAATATTTTTTCCTGCTTGTCTTTGGTAAGTTTTGCCAGTGCCTGTCAATGCTATTTATCCACTCAAAAAAAACCCAACTTTTAACAGTTTTATTTTTTCCCTTAGTTTTCTTATTTTCCCCTTCTAAATCTCTGTTCTGGTTTTTATTATTTCTTTTCTCTTGCTATTAGTGGGATTGTCCTGTGGACTCTGCACTAGTTGCTGTAAATCTTGGGCCAGCATATTAATCACAAGTCTCTCTTCCTTTTTCATGTGTGCAGCATTGCTATGAAACTTCCTCTAATAACTGCCTTTGCTGTGTCCTATATGCTTTGATACATCATGGCTTCATTCTCATTATTTTCTAGAAATTTCCTCACTTCATCTCTGATTTGGGCCAGTGCACACTCCTTCTGAATAGACAGTTATTCATCTCCAATTGTTTGCTCTTGTTTTCTTCATCCTCCTTTGGATTTCCAGCCTTATGACAGTGGTGAGAGAGAGAGAGAGAGAGAGAGAGAGGTCTGTATGATATCAATGTTCATTCGACTTATGCCCCAGCATATTCTCTATCTTCAAATATATGCTACGTGGTCTTGAAAAGGATGTAAATTTTTTTTTTTTTGGTATTTGGGTGAAGAGCTCTGTAAATATCTATTAGGTCAAATTATCTAATTGCTGTATTTAGATCTTCAGCCTCCTTGTTGTGTTTCTTTCCCTGTGATCTATCTTTCTCAGAGAATGGTGTATTGAAGTCACCTACTATAATTGTGGAGCTTCTTATTTGTTTTGTCTTTTTTTTTATCTTTTGTAGTATTTGATTGACATATTCAGTGGGTCTCTCATTCGGGGAATATATGTTTAAAATGCTTAGTGATTTTTTTGTCTATACTTCCCTAGAGCATTGCATAGTGTTCCTCACCTCTTTTTATGGTTTGAACTCTGATGTCAATTTTATCTGAGATTAGGAATGTAACCCTTGTTTCCTTGGTATGTTTTTCTCCATCCTTTGATTCTCAGCCTATTTCTGTATGTAGTCTTGAGATGTGACTCCTGTAGGCAGCAGATTGATAGGTTGTGTTTTCTAAGCCAGTCTGCTAGCCTCAGTCTCTTAATGCCAATGCAATATTTTGATTTCTTGACTGCTGTTTCCATGACTCTTGACTGTGGATCCAATAAAAATGAAATTATTGAGAACTTCAACGCTTTCCCTGTTTATCATGCTGTTGACTGTTGGTTCAGTTCCGAACATTTGTTGTCTTTGCCTTGAGCTATAAATCATCCTTACAACTATAGTCTGTAATCTTCATCAATAACTACATTAGGTCCACTTATTTTCTTTTATTTTCCCTTTTTACTTTCAATAGCTGAAGTTATTAATATGATTTTCTCCAATCCTGATACTCAATTTTTCTTCTTATATTCCAGTTTCTTATATTATTTGTTCATCATACAGATTGAATAGATGTAATCAAAGGATACCACCCTGACACAAAGTTTTCCTGATTTTATCTCATACATTGCTCCTTTGATCGTTACAGGTTAAACGTGTGCAAAATTACTGCCCTAAAATTTCTGTTCTTTACAAAGTTTTCCAGAACTTTCTATGATTAGCACCGTAGAGTTCATTTGAATAGTAAGTAAAACTATTTTCTGGTTTTGGCTAAGCTCTATCTGATGTCAACAATGATAACCTTTTCTGAATCTGCTTGAATTTCTGCCTGCTCTCTGTTGATGCACACCTGCAGCCATTTAAAATTACCTTCAGTAAAATTTTGTTTATAAGGATTATTATTGTAATTATTCAATAATTTCTGTATTATATTTGGTAACTTTCTTTAGAATAGCCACAGATATAGATGTCTTCCAATTGGTTGGCCAGAAATTCACCTTCCATATTTCTTGGCATAGACTCATTATTGTTTTCCATGATGCATCAATTCATTGAAATATTTAAATTGGTTTTCATCGTATTTCCTCTTGATGGTGATTCTGTGTGTTTCTTCTATTTTTTTGATTCTTCCTTCATCATTAAATATTTTGGTTTTAGAATCTTTGGGCTCATGGTTGTATCCATTACCAGGGTGATCTACCTTGGTGAGGGTTTTCCTGTTTTTTACTGTCATTCTCCCTTACACATATGCTCTTTTCCAGGGACTTGTCTCTCCTGATAACATGTCCAATGCAAGTGAGATACTGTCTCATCATCCTTGAAGAAGCATTATGGCTTCTTCTAAGACACATTTGCTTGTTTTTTGTTGGTCCAGGGTACTCTCCATAGTCTTTGCTAGAACTGTAATTCAAATTCATCAATTTTTCTCTGGTCTTCTTTATTTAATGTCCAAATTTCATATACATATGAAGCAATTGAGGAAAATAGGTGCACCTGATATCTTTGTCCTTCAACACTTTAAAGAGTTCTTGTACAGTAGATTTACCCAGATTGAGACAATTTCATCTTTCTATATTGTATTTGGCAAGATCCACATATACAGCTGATATTTCTGTTGTTGAAAAAGATATTTGCAATAAAAAGTCATTGGTTTTGCAAAATTCTATCGTGATCTCCAGCTTAAATATTATCACCAAGGCTGTACTTTTCCAATTATCGATCCTTTATTGTTCCTTCTTTCACATTTCAGTTACCAGTAATTATCCATGCATCTTGATTTTATGCTTGTTCAATTTCCTACTAAAGAAGGATTCTTCAGTTCCATGACCACTGGCTTCAATGATTGATGTACACATTTGAATAATATTTGTTTTAGCTTCATTCCAAATATAGCAAACAGAATGAGTTTCCCATTCAAAATGACCCAAACCAACCCAGGTCAGTTCATTATTGCTTAGGATACCAATCTTGATGTGTTCCATTTTATTTTTATCACTTTCAGTTTTGTGATGATGAATGGGTGCTTGGAGCTGCTTCTTCTTTTTTGAAGTCCTGCTTCATCTTCATCAAATGAATATCCCAGAAGCCTGCCTCCATCCAGGCCCTCCAAACGGACTCTACTTTGAGAAAGAAGTGCTTCCCCAGGCATGTTTTGAATGCCTTCCAAAATGGAGGCCTCATCTTTTGGTACTGAATCAGGCAATGTTACATTGACAGATATTCCCAAACCAAGATTCTTAAGATTTTCAGCAGCTATTTTATCAGAAGTCAACCATTTCTTCTTTCTTCCTAGTCTGTCTTTAATCTGTAAGCTCCACTGAAACCTGTTTACCACGGGTTAGACTTCTGGTATTTGAAGCACTACTGGCATAGTTTCCAGCATAACAGTAACATGCATGCCACCACAGTATGACAAATTGACAGATGCGAGGGGATTTATTAGGTCATCTAAAAGCTTCATTTTCAATCACATCAGTTTAAATTCATAAATTATCTGTGGCAAATAAAAAAGGACAAATAATTTCATGGTACTTAATTTTGAAAAACAACTGCTGGTAGATCTGTCAGTGAAAACATGTCAGAAAATCTGTGATTTTTATCAGCATTGGAATCAATTTCTTATTAATTATTTCAAGATTACAATACGTTAAAAATTGGTTATTGCAGTAAAGAATACTTAAAATAGTTCATTATTCTAGCAGATCAGTTTCATTCATGAAGTGAATTTTAAATGCGAGATGGTGCGTTATATTAATAACATTGATATTTCTTCTAACATGTTTGCATCTTATGGAAATTGCACAGGAAACTAAAAGTCGGATTTTTATTTTGTTTGTAATTAATTTATACATTCTATCTTATGTCCAATTATAAGAAAATGTCATTTTAGACTTGTCCTCATTTGTAATTAATACTGCTTAAACATCATGTATAAACAGTGTTCTTTGCTGCATAATCTCACGATAGTCTAATTTCCTAAGCCTGTGGATGCATGTCTTGCAATATTGTAGAAGCTTTCAAGCCTAGATACTCCAAACTCCAAAATATACTCATAGCTCTCTTATGGAGTTTCTTGCAAGATCCCTGTGTGATTTATATCTTGAAATTATTTACCACCAAGATTCACTGCCTTAGTGCTAGTAGTCCCTATCTCAATATCAAGACCAGAGAATTGCTTTTTCTACAGATACGATGAGGACAGGCTCCTGAGATGAACAGCAGACTGACTTCAGAGACCAGACCTGGTGTCCACCCCACGCCACATATCTCATTTTTCCCATGGCTGCCTCTAGTGCTATACCACTGCCAATCTAAGCCCAAGACCAGTGCCCTGCTCCTCCACCCCATCCTTCTGGATCCCTTAGATCCTAGATAGCCCTAAGTGTGTGTTTCAAGACAATGCTCACCATGCTCAATGTTTGCCCCACGGGTGCCTGAAAACCTGACCCTGGGAGTACACACACCTGACACATCTCCTTTGTGCATAGGCATGGCCCCTGTCCCATCAGATTTTCCTTTTGAAGCACAATTCCAAGATAACAATTTTTAAAGAGTCTCAAGATAGAAGAGCAAAGAGCAAAGGCAGATTTTTTTTGCACAGGTCAGACACCTCCCCACCCCACCAAGTACCTGACCCTGTTAGGAGAGAGAGAATCCAGTGACTAGAAATTAAGTAGGTGGTGACAAGAAAGAGTGCTTTCCTGTGTATTTTGCTGAATTCATTTCTCAGAAATTCAACTTTCAGCACTTCTTCTGATCTTGCAGTTTCATAAGCTGAAATCTTAATTTATAATTTTCTCTGTATGGCAAATTTATTACCGTCTTTTAAAAAATAATGGTAGAATCTTATTTTCTTAAGAAGATGAAACCCGATGAAACTGTGATGCTGTACTACTTCTTTGTATATGTAATACCTGCAGACATTGACTTTTTTGAGGAAAAAAAAATTCACCCATAATTTTTGAACCACTCAAAGCTATTTTAAAATAATACAGATGGTCAGAGTCATTTGACTTGTAAGTAAGTCACTCAGGGATTTTAATGAACCACAGTTCATTTGTCCCTCAAGCATCATGCACTTCGGGAAAATAATTCTAGCATGTAGCCAGCCAACTAGCCAAGCCTTGTGACCCAAACATCTTTCTAATACCTCTGGATTTCTCTGTGCTGATCATCATGTGATCACTCTCTGCCTCATTTTCTTTATTACTCAAACTGACCATCACCACAATGCAGGCTTACAAGTACTTTGGAGTTTTCATGACCTAGTTTTTCATCTTTAAGATCTTCTTTGTTTTACTTTTTTCTTAAAATCAAAGCCCTGTATTTCAATTATATCTAGGAAAGAGACATAGTTAGGTTATTGAGTATTTAATTCTATTTCACTTCTCATTTTTTCAAGTTGTCTGGTGTACTTGTAGCTCATCCACTCTGACCGTGATAAAGGCAAATCATTTCTGACACATTTTCCAGAAAGATATACACATACATAGATGTCAGTATAACACTTGATTTCAGTTCTTTGTCACTAAGCACATTTCCTTTGCTTTGAGTGCTATAATACAGACACTTGGCCAGCAAGAGTAGATGCAGTTACTTACTGTGAAAACCTTTGTGTGTGTGTGTGTGTGTGTGTGTGTGTGTGCTGTTGGTTCTCCTATAGAGAGGGTATCTTGCATTGTTTTTATTCTTTGGGGTATTCATTTCTGCCAATTATTTTGGAAAATGGCCAAGAACTTGGTCTTTTAATTCTGACAACATAAAGGAAGTGGAGAAAATGTCATTTACGCAAGTGGTGAAGCAGCAACCATTATTCTAAAGTAATAATAGTAATAATAGATGTGTAAAGTTAGGGTAAAGCCCAGCAGACAGCTTACTGGCATTAAAATGCCATCTGAACCCTCTGTGTGTTGTCAGGAGGCTTCCGGTTAGTACAGACCCATGGGATTCTATGCGTAACGGAGTGCATCACTGCCTGGGCCTATGCCATTCTGGCGACCTCTTGGTATCATGAGATAATTGACCTGCTGGTTTTTTTTAAAAAACATCCAAAATAAAATTGAGTCAGAGGCCTGCCATGACTTTAAGCTATTTGAAGAGAATTAAAGAATTATTATCAATGTGAAATATCAAGAATGCTTGGTCTTGACAGCTGTGCTCTGACAACCTTGTGTAGCACTAATTAAGTCAGCAGTCCTCTTTCCCAAAATAAAATCTCCTTGCCGAACTGGTTAAGTATGTACCCCAAAAGAACACAATACAAATTAAAATGTGTGCCTATTGTGTCCAATTTAACTTAATCCTAAAATCATCACTCATCTAATAGAGATCCATTTTAATTTAAGTTCTCTTTTTCATTAACCTGGATTTTTATATACACATACAATAATGTTGTTGTTGTTCATTTCCATCAAGTCCACTTTGAATCATAGTGAAGCTAGGAGGCAGGATAATTGTCCAACAGGTTTCTAACCTATAATCTTCAGCAGAACAAAACACCAGACTTTCTCCTGCAGAATCCTGCAGAATCATCTGAGGAAAGGTAATCTTTCAGTTAGTGTCTATCCTCAGATGATTGCTTAACCACTGTGTCACCAGCAGTCCTCCAAAAACAATGGTTGGCAACATTATATTATTTACACTGAGGATTTAAAATGTTTATGGCACTATGAAAACACAAGATAGGCTATGCTATCTTTGTTCTTGAAGAACTAAAGAGTCTAGGTTGGGAAAAGGAAATTGCCAAGACTATTTGTGAGGGCTGAGCCTGGGTGGCGTAAGTGATTGAGTGCAGGACTGCAGCCTACGGACTTGGTGGTTTAAATCCAGTGGCAGCTCTCAGGAGCAGCACTGGGTAGTGCCCATGACCACCAGAGGCAGTGATGCCCTCCCCAACCCCCCCCCAAAAAAAAATTTTTTTTAAATAAAAAAGAATATTTGTGAAGACAGGGACACTATTGAGGGCTGAGGCAGTAGGAGAAAGTTTTCCAGGAGAAAAGAGATTGGGGCAGATGTTAGTGAGAATTGGACCTCTCTAAGGGTGTGAATGGTGAAGGTCACAGTGCAGATGTGAAGGGAGGAGTCCAAATGTCTCTCACGGAGTAGTGTGAACAGCTCAATTTAACTGAAGGGCTCATATAGGCAATAGTTCCATTAAATAGGAATCTCTTGCTTGTATGTGACAGAAACTCAACTTGGAACAAAATCAGTAGAAGAGGGTAAACCAGAATAGAAGTACATCTTACAAAATAGAAAAAGCAATCTAACTTAACCTAGAAACAACTTCCACCAAGGACACCCGTGGCCATCCTTGCTCTTCCAGCTCTGCATTCCTGTTCTCTTAACTCTAAAGGCCAAGCCACACAGTAAGAAATAGAGTTACTAAGACGCTGTCTAATGGCACAGTGGGTAACATGTTTTGCTGCTAATTGCAGGGTCAGCAGTTCCCACCCACCAACAGCTCCATGGGAGCAAAATGAAGCCATCTGCTCCTGGAAAGATTTACAACCTTGAAACCTTATATGAGGCTGGTGTGTGTAAGAACTGTTTGCACAACCATGAATTGGTTGGAACACTTCCCGTGCCCTGACCCTGAGTATCGCGTCTTAAAGCATCTGCAACTCAGAGAACACGTAGATGAGTGTTGCTTCCAATTCAAAATCCTTAAAAAGAACATGGAATATCTAGTGGATAGAGACTCAAGTGACTGTGGAGACCTTTTCAGGAAGGGTAGGAATTCAGAAAGCTAGGGCTGAAAAGGAGTTGAGGAAGGGATGCGGTTCTAAATTAAATGTCTGCAAGGAAATGTGAGTATACTAAAACTATGCATGTTGCATGCATAGGCAGTGTTTATAAATGTAACTAAAATCTAAAAATGCTACATTATATGTTCCTTAACCCAGTTAGTTTACAATTAAAAATGCTTAGCACATCACATCAAAATGCCAACCTAAAATAGAATTGATTCATCCCTATTATTCTTCCCCCAAATAGTTAATTCACCTGCAATTATTAGAATGAAATCTACATATCTAAGGACTCATTGATGCTTTGTCTTTTTTGCCAGTTTTTCACCAAACCTATGCTCCAGCTTTCTACTTTTCTGGCTTTCTCTAACTAACAGTGGGAGTTACATAAGTTCATGCAGCTTGAAGATATATAAAAGTGTAGGTGTGGAACTCAACGTGTAAGTTGGGCCACGGTCTGATGATGCCTTCTTCTGGGTGTAGCTTTCTCATAAAGAGGGCCGTAGGAACCTCCCCTTCTCTCGCTGCCTTCAGGCTTCCTGTGGCCTGACCCTGATGGCTGCCACAGCCCTACTAAGTGTCCACCAGCCTGGGATCCACATGACTTTGTACCCATCAACCAGTGATCTTCATGTGTTCTGCATCATTACATGTAAATGCATGCATCTAAAGAGGAACTGTGGACTCATATCAGACTTGTGGATTTGAATTGGACTGGGCTGGGATATTTTCTTTTTATTATAATTACATTTTTAATTTTGGGGAAATCCTGTCTTGATATATAATTACTTCTTGATATAAACTTCTTTCTTACACATATATGCATATATGGGAGTTTGTTTCTCTAGTCAATCTGGCATAGCACACAGTTGCAGTTCATCAGCCTCCTTTATGAGTTAAGCAACTCTTGTCTAAATAAAATAAAACTATTTTATAATAATAATTGGGGGAAACCTGAACTTGCCCCCAAAATATATATTAACCATTTTTAATAGGAATTTTCTTGTTTGTTTGGAGACCCTAAGATTTTTCCATCCCCCTTTAACAAATCATACTCTATGCATTACTCACTGCTTTCAATAGGACATAAAGATTACATTACCACTTCTGGTTTAAATAGGAATGCTAGATGTTTCAATGTCATCATCCAAAATAAGTGTAGATATAGATATATGGTATAGATATAATATTCCTACTATACTTGTTTTTTCCTAATGATACCAATATTCCTAATGCTACTTATTATTTTGCACCACAAAACTTCAAGGTTCTTCAACAATTGTGCTCCCTTCCTCTCACAGCACAATGTGGGCTCGTCCCATGGTAGGTATACATCAAGGCCAAACCTCAGCTTCTGAAGAAGCAGGAACCTCCTCTGACTCATTTATCACTGTATCCTGACTACCTAACACAGTGCCAAAAACACAGTGGGCATTCAGTAAATGCTGAATAAATGAATGCCTTGCATAAAAGCTTTGTATTCATAAACCCAAAGTCAAAACATCCTCCAAGCCAAAAGAGCAAGATTAAAATGAAGAGGTCAGTATGGCAGGGACAAAGCATCCTATAATTGCTTCCTTCCTTTAAAAATGTCTCTTCATATACATAAACAGTAAGCTATTCTTCACATACCAAAGCTGAATCATTCCGACTCTCTCTTTTATGTTTTTTCATTCTGGTTCCTCTGCTGTTTGGGGATCAAGCTCAATCTTTAAAGGACAGAAATGTTTCTTGCTGAGAGTTAGCCAGATGGTTCAGGACCTACTTCTCAAATCCATTCTGAATGTTCATTTCTTTTGATAAATAGCATGACTGCCCGGAAAAGTAATGCCTTCTATCAGAAGACGCTGGCAACAGGAATCATTCTGAACCATGAAAACCACAAAAGGAAATGATAAGAGCATCAGTAAATTCAATCAGTTGGAGGAGATCAGCTTTTATAAGTTTCTTTGGAAAG